>JANIIK010000699.1:0-104410 GCA_027704905.1 Muraenolepis orangiensis
TTGTGACGCTTTAGCGGTGGTAGCCAGCTTGATACAGAAGACTGAGTCAATGTTCTTATTTGATAGCCAAACTGGCCCAGATGTATTCCCTGCCGCAGCTCACAACTATCCCGGGGGTTGAAATGTCCACTCTTAAAAACAATAAACCAGGGTGGCAAGCCCAAAACGATATTCCTCCAACGCAAATAGTCTGTGTCTCTTTCTCCCCACCTACTCCACGCCGTCTCACCACACCCCCCTTTCCTCTCCTCCCGTTCCCGTTCCCGTTCCCGTCCCCGTTCCCGTTCCCGTTCCCGTTCCCGTTCCCGTTCCCGTTCCCGTTCCAACTCTCGCGTGACTCTCTCACTCCCGTTCCCACGCAACCTGTTCCCCCTAGCGCTCGCAGCCAATGACCCTCTATAGTGGACACTTCCCCTCAAACACATGCAGGTAAACGAACACACACATACAACACCCAATGAACTCCCCAACCCCCTTTGTCCTGGAGGGAGACCCATGGTCGGCCAGGCCACAGCGTTACAATATCATGGATTGAACTATCTTCAAATGTTACACAATTTACATTTAAAGGCCCAAAGCGTGCACACCTAAATAACTTAAACACGCTTAACTACTTAAACAACCTATCAGGAACTGTGCTGACCTGCAGACCTCACCATCATTTGTACTTAATTCAAATGCACAAGATGCAAGGTGATCCCGCAGTATGAATTTCCTACAGCAATAATATACAAATAAACTAATATACTAATATACAATACTATACTAAACAATTATATACGATAAACAACACTATATATTACCCATGATATGCTATCTATGCTTCAGGTGCCACAAAGTCGAGTTAGAATGAGCCTACCTCTCTGGAGTTGACTGTTTTTCGGTGTTATTTTTTGAATGACCCAAGATGACCAGAACGACAACAATCGCGACACCCAGGATTACACCGACCATGATCCAACGTTCATCAAGGGTTCCTAAATTGGCACAGAGGATACATTGTCTCAGTTTCTGAGACAATGTGATCAATAAGATATATTTTTATTAATTCAATGATTCGATAATCATGTAATTTTACGTCACTCTTAGCGTTGGTGTCATCCTCTTCATCGCCATTCAAATAAGAACAGAGGAGAAAGAAATATATTTATCTGTGTATACATTTAATTCATCTTAACAAAACATGCTATTCATCAACATATATGCAATAATGAGAGAGGGTTACGGCACATATGTGAGAATTTCTTCTTTGTCTGCAAAATACATTTTTTTTAATTACGGCAAATGAATGTGTTAGCGGATTCGAATGTGTCTTTAATGTCTTAATTATTATTGTCTTAATCAATAAAAACGGTCAAATAATAATATTTAAAGTGTCTTAACTGTTAAAGATGATGTTGTCCCCTTTGTGAAATGTATCATTTTCTTTAAATGGACAAAAATATATAATATATAGTATATAAAATATAATAAATGGATAGTTAAAACGAAATATTAAGTGTCTGACATATTTATCGACATATATTGTAATAATTACTTCTTTGCAGTCTGTAAAATATGTCTTTTGATGACTGCGATATTCATGCAGTTTATATTTAATGTGTTTATCTTACTCTATACAAAGTGACAAATAATAATACAACTATTATTGTTTAGTTTTAGAGTTTGTGTCGTCGCCTTCGTGAATTCCATCATTTCCTTTGAAATAGACAAACATATTACACCGTAAAAAAAAAGTATCAGATTAAATTTCAAAGTGATTGTAATACTGAGAGAAAACATGTATCTTACCTTGAAGCATTAACAATGTTGAATTGACCATAAACACCTCTGCATTGTCGTAGAACATGCAAAAATACCAGCCAGAGTCTGATGAATTCACTTGCAGTATTGTTAGATTGAAGAAAGAGATACTGCTTTCTGTTACTAATCTACTCTGTGGGAAACCATGACTGTATCTCCCTGTCTTATAATCAGTTCCATACACAGATGAGAGGACAATGGGCTTGGATGTGTTAGCTGCTCTCATCCAGAAAGCCATTGTTGTATAGCTGGACACATTGGTACAGGACAAGGTGACATTAGCCATCGGTTCTACCTTCATGATCCGATAATCAGGGAGCGAGACGACAAGCCAAGCTGAAAACAGATGAGTAAAAAAATATATATATCAACAATCTTTCATTATACAAAACTATAACTATTGTTGGAAGTGAAGTTCTTAAGACAGTGAGTGTTAACATGATGACAGTACTTACTTAAGGAGCTCAGAAGTAAATATCTTGTCAACACCAGCTCCATCATTGTCTCTTCTGTTAGTCCGTCTGGTGTTAACTCAGATGAAGTACGTGGTCTTCATGCAAAGAGGCGGGCTGACTGGTTGCCATGGCACTTTTATCTCATGTTGCATCAAACCAGAGCTTCCACTGAGGATTTTCATCGTCACATCTTCAAATGACCGTTCAGTCGCAGCCAGAGGTGTCAATCAAATGTTTGCTTTTTTAAAATCTAATTTGGAGGATTGAGTTTAATGTACACACACAGTGAAAAAAAGTGTCTCTGCATTTAACTCATCCTAGTCTAGTATTAGGAGCAGTGGGCAGCTATTGTATATACAGCGCCCGGCGAGCAGTGTAGGGGTCTGGTGCATTGCTGATGGGCATCTTGGCCGTGCCCAGGTGTTTCAGGGGACTTGAACCGGTGACCTTCCGGTTCCCAAGCCAAGTCCCAACTGACTGAGCTAGTGCCACCCACTTCCCAAGCTTTATGTGGTAAATATTTGATCGACTGAACGAGTAATGGACACATTTGACCAGCACACCAACAATCTCTAATTGGACTCAGAGGCATAGATTATAATTGATTATAATATGTTTACATATGTACAATTGTATGTACATAAAATAATTCAAATGCGGACATATCTGAATGAGGAAGACCCAAATTTTCAACAGTTTGTGCCTCGAGCGAAATCACAGCGACAGTGACAGCGAACTGTCTGACCTATGTTCCTCCAGCAAGCGGGATTTTCAGACAACTTTGAACGCGCAACTGTGGATATTATTGAATGACGATATCCATTCACCACGATTCATTCATGCATTCTTGGCCCTTAACCTTCTGGTAAATTACTTTCCCCCCACTTCTCTACACACATGAGTGCACTGTGTGTTCTGCTCCAGAAACAGAAGCGTTGGCACAATGGCACTGAGTCTTCAAATGATCGTTCAGTCGCAGCCAGAGGTGTAAACCCAAGGTTTGCACTTTTAAAATCTAAATTTGGAGGATTGAGTCTTCTTAATTGGTCACATACATGTACACACACAGTGAAATTACTTTCTCTGCATTTAACCCATCCTAGTATTAGGAGCAGTGGGCAGCTATTGTATATGCAGCGCCCGGCGAGCAGTGTAGGGGTCTGGTGCCTTGCTTATGGGCATCTCGGCAGTGCCCAGGTGTTTCAGGGAACTTGAACCGGTGACCTTCTGGTTCCCAATCCAAGTCCCAACTGACTGAGCTAGTGCCACCCACTTCCCAAGCTTTATGTGGTAAATATTTGATCAACTGAACGAGTAATGGACACATTTGACCAGCACACCAACAATCTCTAATTGCATAGAATATAATTTATTATCATATGTTTACATACGTACAATTGTATTTACATACAATGTTTAAAATGCTAATGTAGACATTTCTGAATGAGGAAGACGCCAGTTGTGCCTCGAGCGAAATAACAGCGACTGAACTGACCCCCAGGCCCCCCACAGTACTGAACTGACCTATGTTCCTCCAGCAAGCGGGATTTTCGGACAGCTTTTAACGCGCAACTGTGGATCTTATTGAACGCCGATATCCATTTACCATGATTCATTCATTCATTCATTCATTCATTCATTCATTCATTCTTGGCCCTTAACCTTCTGGTAAATTGCTTTCCCCCCACTTCTCTACACACATGAGTGCACTGTGTGTTCTGCTCCAGAAACAGAAGCGTTGGCACAATGGCACTGAGTTTAAATTCATGGTCATTGATGGATATGGGTAATGGATCCTCACGTGCCCCACACCTAAAAGACATTCTAGCGACGAAGCCAGAGCCTGTGAGTTTTAAGCTTCCCTTGTTAAAGCATCTGTCTCTCATGCCGGGGGTCGTGAGTTCGAGCCCAGTGCAGAACACTCACTGTTACATATCCTTGTAGTGGATAATACCCCCAGATGTGGTGATTCATATCATATGCTCCACAGACTTAATGAATGTGCAGAGAAATCTGCTGAACATGCTGTTCCATGACATCCAGCGCAGTCTCACGTCGTACTTCAGCTCACTCTTGACTCTTCACGGCCATTGTAATGGGTGGAGTCTATTTTCTTCTCCTGGCGACATCGCCAAGCAGGTGGCCAATTATCACCTGATCAAGCCAGGCCCCCCACAGTACGGCGACGGTGCAGCTGAATGAAGCTACAGCGTTTCAGACAAACTACTGGGACTGCACCCCTACAATCCAGAGTCTTTCCAAGACAGAGTTCATGAACACACTTTCCTGTCAAGGTGTTCGGTAGGTGTGGAGTGGATCCCACATCCCACACAGTTGTTGTCATCAATACAGGGAGACAAAACAGGTTGTGGGCAAGTGTAACTGAAGCCCGCCGGCAGTGCTTTTGCTTTGAAACCCCAATGTCTGCACTTCGCCTGTCTGAGGAGACCCTGAGGACGATGCTCTGAGCCCTGTTCTTGCCGCTCGAGGACGTAATTTTACAGAGGTCTTCGGTCTGTGGCTTGAATTCTTAACAGCAGCAGCATCTGCCTATTGTTTTTTTATAAGTCCTAGTCTGTGGTCTGCCTGGGGGCCGATGAACATGAAACTACCGCTACCCCTCTGAGAATAAGGAGGAGCACAGAGTGGTTTTTCAACCCAGCAGAGTTGACTGGATGAAAATAGCACGGTCTTCGCCGTCTGTGACTTCCTTTTGAGATACATGGGTGTGTGATTTGTAATATCCCTGCTTTGTTTCGTCAGATCCAAGCTGGGAAAACGTTAAATGATTTAAAATCTAAATCTGGAGGATTGAATCCTTTTTTACTGGTCACATACATGTACACACACACAGTGAAATTTGTTTCTCTTTATTTAACCCATCCTAGTATTAAGAGCAGTAGGCAGTAATTTGATATACAGCACCCGGGGAGCAGTGTAGGGGTCTGGTGCCTTGCTCAAAGGCACCTCGGCAGAGCCCAGGTGTTTCAGGGACTTTGTTCCCAAGCCATGTTCCGACAGACTGAGCTACTGCCACCCTAAAAGTGAGAGTTAAAGTTACATATAAAGTGTGCATTATTTTAACATATATTTTGGAGGAGGATGAGAAGACGATTGAAGGCCTATTCAGATCAGCTTCAAGGCGTATTTAAAGTAAACAATTCTGTTCTACTGTAACGACAATAAAGCGTTCTGATTAACTGTGGAGTGTGTGTGGTTGGTGTTTGGTTTAAGCAGCTTCACCCACCCTGAATTGGATTGATTGAATGGTGAGGCTGCACACCTGTGGGTCATTGTTAATTAAAGCCCACAGGTTAAACCAGCCACCACACACACACTCGAGGAGAGAGCTCTAGCATCTACCATCTGCTCTGTTCACCATGATTCAAACTCAGTTAACCGGATTCCTCATCACCCTGTGTCCTGTCTTCGGGAGGAGCCCTCAATCAGCCATTTTAATGGCTAGTGGCAGCATAATCTGCTACAGGCTCCTCCTAGCCGAGTGTCGAGGTGTCCCTGAGCAACACACCCTAACCCTAACTGCTCCCGATGTGCTGGTGGTCACCTTGCATGGCTGACTCTGCCGTCGGTGTATGAATGGGTGAGTCTGAGGCTTGACTTGTAAAGCGCTTTGAGATGCTGCACTGGTTAGAAAAGAGCTTTATAAATGTTGTCCATTTACCAACTAGCGTTTACCCGTGGTCATAGGCTCCTCCCAAACGGACTGTCACATCGCATCATCGCGTCATAGTTCTCTGTTTAATATCCGTTACCGGCAAATATCAATACGTGTGTGTGTGTGTGTGTGTGTTTGTGTTCATTATAATTATAGAACATCACTAGGACAGTGAATCAAAAGAGAAAGAGTCTCTTGGGGCGGGAGGTGGGCTCATCTCGCGGTAGCTTCCTGTTAACACAGCACAGGAAACAGCTTGCACGCACTCCACTGCATTGCTGGTCTCATCAAAGCCTGTGAGAGGAACCAGGTTTTAAATCAACAACAAAAAAACCTTTAAATGGCCGCATATTGTTCATTTTAATATGGCTGTGTGCTAGGGTTCACAGAGTAGGACCATGTTTCAATGCAGTACAATACACCAAATAGTGCAATATAACGGTGATTTTAGGCAGAACAATTGAAAGTACAAAGTACAAAGTACAAAGTATGCTACAGAAAAATACAGAGAAAAATCCAAAATAGTAATGTTAAACCGCCTCGTCTTCACGTCCTTCTCATGGTCCCCCTTTCAAAACAAACTAAACTAACCAACGCACTTTTAAAATGTTACCGACCGCCGGAGTTCTGAAGAAGAAACTCCGAAGTCTGAATTCTAAAATGTAAACGCATCATCAGATCCTCCCCGGGTGTGGCCGAAAAACTCAACACGCATGTTGCCTCGTGGTGGAATACACACACAAGTCCTCTCGGTCTTCCCTCCGTCTCGCCGGCCTCCCAGCCTTCTTTATCCGGATGGCGGCGTAATGGAGGCCTTCCGCCTCTTCCTCTCCCCCCTGGGGGAAACAAAGGGAAGCAAGGGAATGCTGTGACACCGACACGGACCGAGGACCACCAGTTTATACAGACTCCACTGAAGTACTCACTTGCGCTCCGGGAGCCGGGAGAGTGACGGAGTCCTCTGTTGGGGAGCCTGTCGGTGGAAGAAATAAAGATCGAACAAAACAAAACAAAATCGGCCTTCTGATTGACAGCGGATGCCGCGTGCAGTATTTGACCAGCAAAGTGGATAAGAAAAAGGTAATAACTTGGCTGGATATCCTCCTGCTCATCTTGTACAACGCGGCAGCCAGAATGACCGCCAGGGAAGTGGTGAGCGCCAAGGCGGCCCCCATGCCGTACACCAAGTGGAGGGATTCTGGCCTCTCTGCAGAGGAAAAAGCAATAAAAACAAATGTAGTCTCGGAAGAGAGGCACGACCAGTACATACCCGAAAACGTACCGAGTGACTTTCTCCCACCGCCCTGTCGCTCATCCGCGCCGCTCCCAAACAGAATGACTCCACAAGAGACCACGGCGCAGTAAAATGTCTCCGTGTCCCATTGAGATAGCTCGGCGAGGCCATCCCTTTGCAAGTGATAAACACAAGTCCTGGTGTGATTCTCGGGGTCCCCCTCGCACTGACGGTTCTCGACCCCGGTGCCGTAAAGAACCCCGAGCCGGGATTCTGTTGCGCCCCGGAACCAGAACACCCTCGGCTCCCCCTCGCCACGGCGGTGGCAGTCGGTGGCATCCTGAACCACGCAGCTCACGGTCAGAGCGCCTGGCCGTCGGGGACCCTCTGGATGGACCACGGCGCGGATGGTAGACCCCGCTGTCTGCACGCTAAGGTAAAGACCCTTGGAGAAGGTGAATTCATGCGACTGGGAGCTCGTGCAGAAATAACTGCCTGAGTCCGAGAACTGTAGATCAGAGATTGTCCAGTGAATTGTGCACTTTTCTGCTTGCCAGGAACAGGCCAATCTTTTTCCAAATTCCTTATTATAATAGCTTGTGTTGCTGGACTTCAGGTAGTACGATATCATCTGTGGACTCCGTCCTAGCATCTGCCAGTACAGGTAAAACTTGACTGCTTCGTTTTCTTCCAAAAGGCATTGAAACGTTACATTCTCCCCGATGCTGCGTGATATCAGGTCGTCCTTCTGGGAATCAGGTGAGAGTAGTTTTAAAGCCTCCCCATAATCTACAGTGGAAAGAATATAAGTTAATTTAAATTTTAAAAAGGAAAGTGTAATTGTATGAAAATATAATTTTTTTTATTCATTTATCCTAAGTCTAATTGAATGATGAGGTATATAAAAAAATAAACATGATCCAAATGCAATAAAACAACAGTCTGAAGTGAACGTGTAGTAAACAGTCAAAAAATGAAATTACGTAATTACAAATTATGAAGTTACATTTAAAACAAAAGAGAACAAAGTACCTGTTTTAGAGAATAGAAGCATCAGGGTGAAATGTAACATCAGAGACATCTTGGTGTGAAAATATCTGTTCAATGGAAAGAATGCGACATCTTTTCAGCCTCTCATCTTTCGATTGGCCAGAAGTGTGAAGTGTTCACGCCTTATTTAGGCGGATCATATGTCCCCTAAAAACGAATACACTGCGACACTTGAAAATGGAAATCGTCTCTAGCAGCAGGGGTTTTAAACATAGCGCACCACAACATGCCTTAAACGTAAATTGATTCGCAGTTTTAAATACTAAAATTGTTCATTATGATATGACAGTTAAGCTAGAGACATATTTTCAGTTACGTGTACGTCACATTGTATTCATTGGAAAATATACATGGTATTACCGATCAAATACACGATGGAACAGTTAATATCTTCCATGTCCACTTGATGAGGAAGCGTAGTTTGACGGAGTTCCTACATTTCGATTTTTGAGGGCTGATACAATATGTGTATTGCGATTCTGTTAATATTGCGATATTCCTATATTTTATTGTGTGATTTTATCTTTTGTGTGGATTCAACATACAAATTGAGGTTTGGCTTCTACAGGTCTGTCTGTGTCAGCCATTGTTTTTTAACTGAACGTGACCAAACCATTCATTTGCTTCGACTATGATAACATTGGTTTTCTGAATAAAGAAAAAAATCTGTTTTTCAGTCAACGTGACGATACGAATATTGTAGAAGCAAAGAATCGTGAAACACAGCTGTATATAAATTGTTGATCTTTAAATAATATGCAAAGGTGGTTACAGTCAGGCTCTTTGATCTTTGGGGCCTCCACAAAAAATGCTTATTCTAGGGGCTGCCAGCTGTCTTGTCGTTCTTTACTGGTCTTCAAGACTATGGATATTTATACACATTTTATTTTTGAAGCAAGGACTCGAAGACCTTGAAGTATCGGGATGGCATGGAGGTTAGAAAAGTAACTGAACATTGTTTAAAATGCACAGTGATCTTGGTTTGTGTATGATGGTGAGTGAAGCCCCTAACATCATACTGGCTTGCTAGTTGTACAGCCCCCCCCTCAAACTGTGAACAACCAGAGTATCCTATTGGCTTGCATCAAAGGTAGTGAAACCGTGGGTACATTTCCTCCTGTGCTGCGGTGCTCAGGTTGTTTCTGTGAAACACATGTTTCCATGTACTCTGGTCAACGTGAACAAAACCAAAAACCACTTCTGGTATCATGTTCAAGACACCTATTTGCATGCCTTGCCTTGCCTTCGGTACTGGTGACAGATGTTCAGGTGTCCTTCTGGCTGTGCATGTACTACTGGAATCGGCCTCTGCGGAGTTTCAGTGGCATATTTGTCTTATATATAACTATATATATATAGAACTATATATATCTGTAACTATATATCTATCTATCTCTCTATCTATCTTCATAACAACACAGGAAACCATGTCGACATCCTGTCAACAGTGTCAGAGGGGTCTTTGCTACGTGGAAGTCTGGAGAAGGCCTTGACCACAGAAACCACATGCTCTGTGTCGTCCGCACGAACAGAGTGCACGGAAGGCGCAGACATGCAGAACACACAAAACACTGGTTTTATTGAAAAAAATACATTTGATTTGGCCAACAGTCACTCCTCATCTACAGTTGGCTACAGTTGGTGTTTGTGGGCATGCTATAATCTACATCTAAATCTGGAGGACTTGAATCCTCTTTATTGGTCGCATACATGCGCACACACACACACACACACACACACACACACACACACACACACACACACACACACACACACACACACACACACACACACACACACACACACACACACACACACACACACACACACACACACACACACACACACACACACACACACACACACTTAGTTTCTCTGCATTTAACCCATCCTATCATTTGGAGCAGTGGGTCAGCTGTTTTTGTCAACAGCGCCTGAGGGGGGAAGCAGTGTCTGGGGTCTGTTGCCTTGCTCAAGGGCACCTCGGCAGTGTGCAGGTGTTTCGGGGTCTTGAACCGGCGACCTTCCGGTTCCCAAAGCAAAGTTCAGACAGACTGAGCTGTTCTGCCACCCGGTCGCAAAAATAGTCTTGCTCTGAAAAAATAAAGGCTGAGGCCGAGGTACAAAAGTGTAAATTTGTCACTCTCTTTTCATTTATACTGGTGCTGTGGACTAGTTAGTCATTTCACCACTGTCTACGACAGATTGGTTACCAAAGTGCGCTTTAAATCCAGCCTCTTTCTCTTCTCATTAGGCTGCAGGCTTAGTTCTTTCCACATGAAGAGAAAGATATATATATATATATATATATATATATATATATATATATATATATATATATATATATATATATATATATATATATATATATATATATATGTATATGTATATGTATGTATTTTTTTTATGAATCAAAATGTTCCACTAGATTCCTAAGTATTACATGCGTACACAATCCTAAAGTGTAATTGTCTGAAAGTAAATACTGGGTTAATCAGATTGGGTTAAAGACCTGTGTTGGCCAGTGATGAAGCGTCAGGGCCTTCAAGGTATTCAGAGAAGACCTTGGAACCCTCAGATGAAACAAAGGAAAATTGAATTAATTGTATTAATAATTAATGCACGACGCATTTGAGTGGTTTTGTGTTAGAAAAAAATGCAACAAATCAGATATTTTTCTGGGTTGCTGGGAAGAATATCCTTCAACCAAAGTACTCCCGCATGCTTTGGCCCTTAGACTGAATGAGAACGTACGTTTGGATTGACAATTTGATCAACCAATCATATAGTGGTTTGTAGCCAATGGGCGTATTCTTTCAGATTTCCCCACAGTTCCATAGTACGCTAGAAGGTCTAGTTCACTGGCTCGAGACAGAGGATCTAGCTTATTGCTACGTTGGTTTTTTTCAACGTAGGTTTTTTACGTCGAAATGGCAACAGCTGAAGATGATGTTGTTGCAGAATTGTTGTTAGTACCCTTTTCAAGACGACCATTCAGTGTAAAGACGGACATTAGAAAAAAGTTTTAACGATCCCCGTCACCACTGCATCTGTGGAAAGGACATTTTCCGCCCTCAAATGGATAAAAACATATGGAGGAACAGAACAGGACAATCCTGACTCACTGCATTAGCTTCCATAGCTATTGAAAGGCAACTTCTTCTGGATTTGAAAAGTACAGAAGGTCCAGTTGTGATAGACACTTTATGCGGCACTTTTATACTTTTTGCGTTTTTGGGAGTTTTCCTCGTCAGCCAAATCAAGACGTACATCATACGTCAAGTGTATCCGGGGAGCGCATGGCTATCAAGCCTTATCTTCATTTCATAGTGGGCCATCATTTTAGAATGATGTGCAGTTCCACTGTATATACCGTGATTAGTATGTGTAGTTTGTTGTGTATGCTCCATACTGTTGAACTATTGCCCAGCTACATTGAGCTTGTACTGTGTCATGCTGTGCTTCCCTGAAGTGCCCGCAAAAAGCCAGGAGAATACACAGGCTAGGATTGGTCCCCAGCGTTTGATTAAAACAAAGATGCAACATCAAGGCATTAGGAAACCCCTTTGAAATGAGGACGGGAGCTTTAAATTCACAATTAAGACTATATACACATTTACTTTTACCCAGTAAAATAAGTCTCCTAACTTCCTTCCAGCCCCATCCTAATTTAAGCGTGTAAGTACACTACTATAGGTGTAATGTTTCAGTATGTTCCACCTTGGAGGCTCAACGTAATTGAATGACACTTCTCATTCTAGGCCAATTCTCACCACTAGGGGGCACAACAGTGTTCACTTTCATACAGCAGCATTAGTGGTCTGTCCCATGCGAGAAGAAAAGCTCAGAAAAGCAGCACTGTCCTTGCATCTGCCTCACTACGGCTTCCTCTTGTATCATCTCTCAACCTCACTGACACATGACAATGTCATCCAGCGTGTCCAATCGCCAACGCCCCTGGCCTCTGTCTCACTCCCGGCGCTCTTTGGGGGCTGGGGGAGGTCGCGGGGCCCCTGCCGTACCTTGACGCAGGGCAGCGACCGACGCAGCTCCAGCCGGGCGTCGGGGCACAGGAAGATGTAGAAGAGCGGGTCCAGCAGCGTGTTGAGGCTAGTCAGGCCGTAGCACAGCCGGTACACCAGAAAGAGGGTGCGCTCTGGACGGCACGGGTCGTCGGTCGGCAGCAGGGACACGAAGCGGTAGCCGCCGACCAGGTGGTACGGCCCGAAGACCGCCATAAAAATGACCGTGATGACCACGAGGATGCTCACAATTTTGTGGCGCTCTTGGTTGGAGACAGAGGGGGACCTCTGTAGACTCTGTAGCAAGCCCACGTGTAGCTGTGGGAGGGGACAGAATCAACTTGGTTCAAGTGGAATTTAAATAACCGGCCCAGACAATGATAAGGCCACAAGCCAAATAGACACAACAAGTAACATGTAACACGGGGACAGCAACTAGGCCAGGGGAGGACGCCAAAACAAACGAGTACCAAAACAAACAAAGAAAATGAATCCCCTCAAGCTAATTCTGACCCTACCGCTACCTAACCTACTAAGCGTCAATTGATCCCACTAAACTAACTAAACTAACTGTCCCTGACCTGGTCCCAATAAATACATGAGGTGGTACCCGCCTGGGGAAACTTACCTAGTGTATCTATACAAAGAATACCTGCGTGATGTCAAATGTAAGCCCATGGGCATCTTACCTGCAAACTACCTCGCCCTCCCCAGGGTAATACACGGAGGGACAAGACCGACTGGCAAAACAAACAGGACTACCAACAGGCAGGACTACAAACAACGGACACGAACACAATTGGATAGCAGTAAAGGAAGCAGCAGTAAAGGAAGCAACACTAACACACACAAGCACACACCAAAATGCCCCCCCCTCCTCGGAACAAACGCAGGAGGTTTAAATAAGCAGCTGATTAGGACAGTTCAGCCACTTGAGGTTAACGATGACCACCAACACCTGGGGAAAAGCAGTAGGAGAGGGAGACAGAAAGGAAAACACAACACAAACCGTAACGAGGAACGGAACATACGATGTACGTAACACATGTCTAATAATAATTATTAATAATAATAATAATAATAACTTTATTTATATAGCACTTATCAAGCACATACAGTGCAAAGTGCTTCATAACAAATAAAACAGAAATGATTAAAGCAACACCACATTCCTCATCAACCTCTGTCTTCGGAGGAGCCCACAAGTAGCCATGTTAATGGCTGGTGGCAGCGTCGTCTGCTACACTGGCGCCTGAACAAGGACCTCGTGGACCAAGACAAGGACACAGGTTGATGAGGAATGTATTTATTTAATATTTAATTTATTGCAAGAGTTTGAATAATTGTGAACAAAACAGATGGTACATGCTAGAGCTCTCTCCATGAGTGTATGTGGTGGTGGCTGTTTTAACCTGTGGGCCTTGATTAACAATGACCCACAGGTGTGCAGCCTCACCAGCCAATCAGTCCAATTCAGGCCAGGTGAGGCTGCTTGAATCAGTCACAAAACACACACACTCCACATGGGGTCTGTGCGTTTTTTGCCTTGAATCAAAAAACATATGTTTATGTCAATGCATATACAACACTGCACTGAAACTGCTTAATAGGCCCTCTGTTAAGTTATGCTTAGTTCTGCAGCTTAACGTTGCATTCGGAGAAAACACGGAGATAGAATCCATTTAGCCAAGCCTGGCATATTTTATTAGAACACGCACGCATCATTCTCACGGTGACAGCCTCCACTGAACGAACTGGTTCCACACACAGGTGGTAATCATAGAGCTGTGATTAGACTATAGGAGGCAGGCATGCATCCTATACCTTGTGTCTTTGCGCCTCACTGTGGCACAAGCATAACATTGCACATCATATGGAACAGTACAGTATTACATACAAGTGAGGACACACATCCCATCACATCTCAACACCCCCACTTGTTCTCAGGTTGTTGTCATCTTAAACAAAAACAAAAACAAAAACATCAGAAAATACAGAATGAATGTGAACCCCTGTGTCTTGTATAAAATAATTGCACCAAACCTCTTCAGTTTCAATTTAGTTGCAGGTTTGGTCATTATATCAGCAACCATATCGTCTGTAGGACAATACATCCGAATGACTCTCCCCTCACTCCCAGTGGATCTGATGAAGTGGTGCTTTATGTCCACGTGCTTGCTCCTCTGTCTGGTTACAGGGGTTTTTGGCGAGAGCAATCGTTCCCTGATTATCCTCATGTACTGCAGTTTGTGTGTACTTGTAGTTATCTCTACCTTCTAGTAACTGTTCTAGGTATAGACACTCCTGTATGGTTGAAGCCAGTGCCATGTACTCCGCCTCGCATGTGGAGAGCGCTACTGTGGGCTGTTTTCTAGTTTTCCATGAAACTAGACAGCTGTTCTTACTAAGACTCTCACAGTATCCTGTGGTACTGCGCCTGTCGCTGACATCAGACGCCCAGTCAGCATCAC
Source organism: Muraenolepis orangiensis (assembly GCA_027704905.1). Taxonomy (NCBI): domain Eukaryota; kingdom Metazoa; phylum Chordata; class Actinopteri; order Gadiformes; family Muraenolepididae; genus Muraenolepis; species Muraenolepis orangiensis. The sequence continues at coordinate 14,712 of JANIIK010000699.1, forward strand.
TGTAGGCCTGTATACCTAGCTTCTCACTGTTGTTTCTTTTGAAACGTTATACCTTTGAGGTATCTTAGAACATGTTTCACAGTAACCCACTGCTCTTCTGTAGGCTCAGCAAAATACTGTGATAACCTGCTTACCACAAAGCTCAAGTCTGGTCTGGTTCAAGTGGTTAGGTATATAAGGCTTCCTACGGCCTCCCTGTACATCCTGACATCATTCATTTTTCTGCATCCTCAGTATATTCTAGTTTTGGTTCACAGGGCGTTTCTCTGGTTCTACAGTTTTCCATATTAAAACGCTGTAGTATCTTGTTAGTGTACTTTTCCTGTGACATGGTTACACATCCATCAGATTGGCTGAAATCGATATCCAGAAAATGTTTGAGTCTGCCTAGATCTTTCATTTTTAACTTTCCTGCGAGCATCTCTTTCACCTCTCTCAAAATCTTCTCATTGCTGGCTGCATTGATCAAGTCATGGACCCATACGATTATGATCACCTTTTTGGTTACAGGGTTACAGGGTTTTTGGCGAGAGCCATCGTTCCCTGATTATCCTCATGTACTGCAGTTTGTGTGTACTTGTAGTTATCTATACCTTCTAGTAACTGTTCTAGGTATAGACACTCCTGTATGGTTGAAGCCAGTGCCATGTACTCCGCCTCGCATGTGGAGAGCGCTACTGTGGGCTGTTTTCTAGTTTTCCATGAAACTAGACAGCTGTTCTTACTAAGACTCACACAGTATCCTGTGGTACTGCGCCTGTCGCTGACATCAGACGCCCAGTCAGCATCACTGTAGGCCTGTATACCTAGCTTCTCACTGTTGTTTCTTTTGAAACGTTATACCTTTGAGGTATCTTAGAACATGTTTCACAGTAACCCACTGCTCTTCTGTAGGCTCAGCAAAATACTGTGATAACCTGCTTACCACAAAGCTCAAGTCTGGTCTGGTTCAAGTGGTTAGGTATATAAGGCTTCCTACGGCCTCCCTGTACATCCTGACATCATTCATTTTTCTGCATCCTCAGTATATTCTAGTTTTGGTTCACAGGGCGTTTCTCTGGTTCTACAGTTTTCCATATTAAAACGCTGTAGTATCTTGTTAGTGTACTTTTCCTGTGACATGGTTACACATCCATCAGATTGGCTGAAATCGATATCCAGAAAATGTTTGAGTCTGCCTAGATCTTTCATTTTTAACTTTCCTGCGAGCATCTCTTTCACCTCTCTCAAAATCTTCTCATTGCTGGCTGCAATGATCAAGTCATGGACCCATACGATTATGATCACCTTTTTGTCTTTTGACTCTGGCATAAACACAGTGGTCGGCTGGATTTTGTGTGAATTATTTTTCAGTTAAACAATCGTGCAAGACTCTATTCCAATTTCGCCCTGATTGTTTGAGACCATAAAGTGATTTTTCTAGCTTATACACTAGACCATCATCCTTCTCTTCATAACCCTCTGGTGGATTGATATATATATCATAGTCTATGGGAGCGTGCAAATACGCAGTTTTCACGTCCATCTGGTGTAGGAGCAGGTCCTCCTGCGCTGCTTTCTGTAACACCACCCTTACACTCGTCAGGTTTGCTGTGGGTGAAAACGTCTCCCCGTAGTCTATTCCCATTACCTGGCTGTAACCCTTGGCCACACACCTTGCTTTGTATTTGTCTCTTCCCTCTACATCGCTCTTGATGGAGTAAACCCATTTACCCCCACTGTTTTCTTGCCTATTGGCAGGGTTGTTGGGGTAAATGTCTTGTTCTCATTTAATGAGTGGACCTCCTCATCCATGGCTTTTACCCACTCTTTTGAGTTAGCCGACCTCATAGCCTCCCCAAAAGTCTGTGGAACACCATATACCGCTCTGTAGCAGTAGTCTACAGTGGTATGAACCCCATCACTATCACTGTCTTCATCTACGAAGTCATCTAAGTGACTAGGTTTCCTCCTTTCTCTAGTTGGATACCTCCTAGTCTCAGGTTCATCACCTGTCACACTCTGTTGTGTTTGGTTATGGCCATTTGGCCTCATAACTGCACCTGGACCACCACTATGTGTACTTCTACTCCGCACACTTGGCTCTTGAGCATTCTCCGCTCTCCTATTGACCTCCTGCGTGGTCTCGCTAGTCCTAGGCTGTCTCATATGGCCATAGCCATCATTTGGGTCTGTCTCTCCTGTCTGTCTGTTTCTCTACAGCTGCCCTGCTCACAAACTTCACTAGCCTGTGTTTGTGTACTTTATTAGTGTCTGGATTATATACCAAATACGCCGGGCTGTTCTTGTCATATCCCACAAAACACCCCTGGTCACACCTGGAATCCAGTTTTCCCTTATCCTGTTTGTACATGTAGCATACAGACCCAAATTTCTGCATTTTAGATACATTAGCCTTCTTGCCTGTCAGCAGCTGGTAAGGGGTCTGCCCTGTACGCCTATTAAAGCATCGGTTACGTACCACCACTGCTGTTTGTATTGCATAGTGCCATAGCTGTTTTGGTAGCTTGCTTTCAACTAGCATGCACCTGCCCATCTCAAATAGAGTACGCCAACCCCTCTCAGAGGGGAATACGGAGCTGACGTTTCATGTCTGATTTTATTTTTCCTCAACAGTGTTTGGAAATCATTGCATGTATACACCGTTCCGTTATCTGATCGCATGCACATCACTTTCCCATAAGGGGATATATCTGCTAGGAACTTTTCCGTAGCTTGTACTGTGTCGCTTTTCTTTTTCAGAAAATATACGAACACTGTGCTCGAGTATTCGTCAGTGAACGACAGCGCATATTTGTAACCATCTGCTGACTCTGTGGCTACAGGACCTGCTAGGTCTGTGTGCACCATCTGTAAGGGAGCCTCTGCTCTGGTATCAGGGTCTCTATTTCTCGTTTGGGCAAACTTTCCCTGAATACACACCTCACACTCATGTTCGGGCCTAACTGCTTTGCCCTTCATCTGCATACCCTCAACCACATTCTGCAACTTTAGAACATCGTCATAATTACAGTGGCCTAATATCTCATGCCATGTCTGAATGTCATGACATGCATTACATTTGTCAGTAGACTCACCCTCAGTATGCAAATAGTACAATTTTCCATAAACATGAATGTCAAATCTGGTACCATCTCTGGTTATCAGTGCATCTTCCTCTTCTTTAAAGACAACCGTGGCCCCACTGGTAGTCGCCGCCTTTACTGAGAAGATGTTCTGGGGGTACGACGGTATGAATAAAGCGTCTCTTGTGCGCGTTGCCTTGTGTCGCCGTCCTCCACTGTCGATATAGGTAAGGGTAGGGAAACCTCAGCATTTTCCCCTTCTCTGAGCGACCCCGCTGCATCGGGTGCCGTCTGCCAACTCGACGCTGTGCTTTTCTGGTCTGAACACGCTGTCGAAATCTTTGAACTGGGTCACGTCGGTGATGATATGTGATGTGGCCCCCGTGTCCACCATCAGGCCCCTCTCCTGGATGCCGCTCGCCGGTTGCTGCTCCCCGTCCCTCATCTTGAACGCGAAGTCGGCGCCGTCATCATCTTCTGTGATTTTACACGCTCCATCCCTTTTGTCCTTACTGTCCTTATCCTTACGCCTACATGTGGCGTCTTTGTGTGTGTCGCTTCTGCATCGACAACACCATGTCTTCTGTCGACAGTCTTTCGCTCGGTGACCTTTGGTGCCACACTTGAAGCACACCATCTCTGGGTCTTCTTTGTACCGGTCACGTGCGTTTGTCTTGGCGGGTCGCCGCCCGGTTCTCCCCTGGGTCGCCCGACTCAGCTGCGTTTGTCTTCTCTGTTTCTTCAAAACTTCGTAGCTTAGTCTTGAATTCAGCAAATGTGATATTGTATGTGCCACATGTATTGCGAATGGCTTAAAACTCCCAGGCAGTCCTTTTAAGACCATAGCTACTAGTAGAACATCTCCCAACGTCTCACCTGCATTTCGCAGTGCTGTGAACAGCTGTGGCTGTTTCTGCTCTGATGATGTAGTCCATAATACTTTTGTCGTCCGCTTTCTGAGCGATGTAAGCATGGTGTACAGGTTAATTATCCGGGGTTTTCCCTTCCCGGCATAATACTCTCTTAATATCTTTAGAGCCTTTCTTCCATCGTCGGCAGCATCCCTCATAACTAATGAGAGGCTCTTGTCGTCCAACAGTAGAATCATCTCGGCATACACGTCGGCATTTTTCTTGTCATCTGCCGCTCTTTCCGCTTCAGTCCTCGGTTCTCCCAGGACCGTGTGTTTTAGTCCAATTAAATGAAAATGTCCCAACATTTTGGTCTCCCAGATCTCATATTTGGTCTCATCTCCGTCGAACGCCAGTCGAGGCAACCTGCTTGTTCCTCGTTGATCCATGATGCTAGCTTGCTCTCCTTGCTAGCTTAGCAACCCGTTAGCACGCTGTTCGTTGCGACTACTACACGGTGGAAACCGACAAACTTTTCTTCCGAACGACTCCTGGGCCCATAACCTGTTAAGTTATGCTTAGTTCTGCAGCTTAACGTTGCATTCGGAGAAAACACGGAGATATAATCCATTTAGCCAAGCCTGGCATATTTTATTAGAAGGGCTGCACGCATCATTCTCACGGTGACAGCCTCCACTGAACGAACTGGTTCCACACACAGGTATATATATCCCATCAAATCTTAACAGTTAGTTAGTTCGTTGTTGTTTTTTGTAACTTAAATATTGTATTACAAAAAATAACAGAGAAATATATTTTTATATTTGCTGCAAAATGTGGTGTACCATTGAGTCAGGATGACGGCCGTCTCCCACACCATCCCGTGTGTAACAATTTTTGTTGTGCTCCTAATAGGAGTCCCACGTGTTCAGATTCAGATTCAGATTCAGATTACTTTATTAATCCCGAGGGAAATTAAGGTGCAACAGTTGACACAGGGGGAATAAATGCACACACAAAAATACTAATACCTATGCTAAAAAACAAAACAACAACTAACTAAATAAAACTATTATAAACAAAAATATAGTTAAAATAATTCTAAATGAAATCTAAATGTATTGATAAATGAAGATAAATTTACAGTATTATTACAGAAATACGTAGGTATATACAATACACAACAATACGTATAGTGCAAATTGGCAGTAATAATATATTAATAAATAACTCAACTGAAAAGTGACATGTGAAAAGTGAAAAGTGAATTAGGATTTGAAATAGAATTTACAGTGCAAAGTTACAATGAGATGATTACAGTGCGTTGACCAAAAAATAATAATAATAAGTACGTTGGCCTCAGGTCACTGAGTCTCCACTGTCCCTCTCACAACCCGAGGTAGAGGAATTAAAGAGTCTAATGGCCACAGGAAGAAAGGACTTCCTATGGCGTTCTGTGGTGCACCTGGGTGGAATGAGTCTGTTGCTAAAGGTGCTTCTATATGAGGTCAGCACCTGATGGAGAGGGTGAGAGTTGTTGTCAAGGATACTACGCAGCTTGCGCAGCATCCTCCTCTCAGACACCACCAATAAGGAGTCCAGCTGGACCCCCAGGACAGCGCCAGCCTTCCTGACAATCCTGCTGATCTTGTTGGCGTCTGCTGATCTCAACCTGCTTCCCCAGCACACGACACCGGAGAAGATGGCACTGGCTACCACCGACTGGTAGAACACATTCAGCATCTTGTTGCAAACGTTGAAGGACCGGAGCCTCCGCAGGAAGTAGAGACGGCTCTGGCCCTTCTTGTAAACAGCCTCAGAGTTCTTGGCCCAGACCAGTTTGTTGTCCAGATGAACCCAGGTATTTATATTCCTGAACAACTTCAGCGGACACACCCTTGATGGAAATGGGTGTGGGTGTGGATTTCCTCCTGCGGAAGTCCACCACCATCTCCTTCGTCTTGTCAGTGTTGAGCTGCATATGGTTCAGCTCACACCACTCAACAAAGGAGTCCACGACGCCCCTGTACTCCTCATCGTTTCCCTCGCTGACACAACCAACAACTGCAGAGTCGTCCGAGAACTTCTGCAGATGGCAGGACACAGAGTTGTACTGGAAGTCTGAGGTGTAAAGGGTGAACAGGAATGGGGAAAGAACAGTTCCCTGTGGAGCACCAGTGCTGCTGACCACAGTGTCAGACACACAGTCCTGCAGTCTGACAAACTGTGGACGACCCGTCAAATAGTCAGTAATCCAGGACACCAGGGAAGAGTCCACCTTCATCAATGCAGAGAAGGTGGACGAGGTAACAGAGGTGATCGCGGGCGAGCAAGGTCCAAGCTCGAGCGCCCATGGAGCGAGTCAGAAGGAGCTCCCGGTCTGCGGAGAAAGAAGAGACCGTGGTTGGTTTACCCGCATTACCCCTTTTTGTCCATGTGGTGGAGACATCGGATCATAAAGAAATCCCACACGGATGGGCTCAAGAGTACAATGGAACGCTAACTCCCCATTCACTCACAAAGTGTGGACTCTTTCCATGTGCACTTTTCTTGGATATTTTCATCCATTTGTTTTTTTTTAATCCAGGGCACGAACTACAGAAAAACAAACACTGCCATGGAGATGCTAATGCTAATGCTGGCTTTTTTATATAGTGCTTTTATCCAAAGCGCTTTACAAGTCATGTCCTCACATTACCCATTCATACACCGACGGCGGAGTCAGCCATGCAAGGATACAGTCAGCACGTTGGGAGCAGTTATGGTTAGGGTGTCTTGCTCAAGGACACCTCGACAGTTTTTTTGCTAGGAGGAGCCGGGGGATCGAACCAGCGTCCTTTCGGTTGTGAGGCGACCGCTCTACCTCCTGAGCTATACTGCCGCCATGAGATGAGACGAATCAACAGAGACTCATTTTGGGCACGTGCAGAGGTAAAAGGAAATGCCTTATATGGTCTTATCATTGGAATTTTTTTAACGTAATCCGGTTTGAAGGCTGTTACCCTTCAAGGTCATCAATCTACCTGACGAGAGGTGAAGTTCATGAGTTCATTTAAATTTCTCCCCCCTTTTTTTTGGTTTGTCTCAGCGGGAGGAGGAACAGCGGAAGGAGGAGGAGAGGAAGCGTGTGGTGGAGGACAGAAGGCGCCTAGAGAGGGAAAGAGTTCAAAACTAACTCAAGGAAGCTGATGAGAGGGATCGGAAGATGAATGAGACGCTTCAGATGATTGAAGAGCAGAGGTTTGCAAAACTACACGTTGACATGCGTTCATACTGCGTCTGTTTAGTGCCCTCTGCTGGCTGCACCGTGTACTGCATTTAGAGAGCGCTATTAAAGGTCAGCAAATGTCACCGTGCAAAGAGTCAATCCACTGTAATAATAATTACAGAAGTTAACACTTGATGAGTGTAAACACTGTTCAAATGTTTCATTCCCAGGAAAAAAAGGAAGAAGAAGAGTTAAGGGGGCAAGAGAAAGCAAGATGGGTAAGTAGACGTTTGCATTCCCTAGAAAGTGTGTGTGTGTGTGTGTGTGTGTGTGTGTGTGTGTGTGTGTGTGTGTGTGTGTGTGTGTACATGCACATCCACGCATGTATGTGTGTTTAGCAAGAGAAATCGCGGTGTAGGTGTATACATGTCTTTATTACATGTGACATATCTGGTCATTAGCTTTGCGTATGTTCTGTGTTTGTGAGTGATTTGGTGTGTGTGTGTGTGTGTGTAATGTGTTCTTGAACTGCTTGTGTGTGTTACTGTCTTGCTGGCAGGTGCAGCAACAGAGGGACCACGAGGACGACATGAGAGCTCGTCTGAACAGGAGCGAGTCCATAGAGATGGCAGCGGTATGTCCGTCATAGTTCCCCTCAAAATGACAGCCCTGTCCGCTATGGTTTATACTTTCCATTTGTCCTATGTTCCTTTCCTTAAGAAATGTCCTTGTAAATGATTGTAAGTGAAGTGAATGTGTTGTTTTATTGCATTTGAGAGGCATTGTTTCCCTTTGTCACTTGTGCATGACGGCAAACAGTTACTGTGCAAAGTACCCAAAAAAGTGCAGAGAATAATTGCATTGAAAAGGATAACATCAGGCATAATAAGTATTAGTTTGAGTTTTCAAAATGTAATGTTTTAAATTGAGTCTTCTGACATATTTTGTAACCTATTATATATAACTAGGAATAATAACGGTCACCCGTTAGGAACGGTATTTTTGATGTACGATTATGTATTGATTCTATGATTTACTGTGAAACTGAAGGAGGCAGCAGTTCTGGTGTCTCAGCGTTCAGTGAACCCCCAGGAGTTCTTCAGACAGCTCTCGTCACAGAGCCCCACATCTCCCCGCACAGGTACACATGTGTGTGTGTGTGTGTGTGTGTTGTGTGTGTGTGTATGCAAGGTCAAGGTCAAGGTCAAGGACAAGATCAATCACAGAGGCTTGTCAAACCTCGTATTTGAACATCATCATTGTACTGGTGTGTTTCAGGCAAACCGCCGCTACGACGCTACCAGCGGAGCCTGACAGACACGGCTTTCATCTTCAACAAAGCCCCCCCGGACAGCGACGGCAGCTCCCCTCGCAGCCCCCCCTTCGTCTCCCCCTTCTCCCGGGGGTCCGCCTCCTCCCCGTTCTCCCGCGCCATCACGTCCCCGCCCACCAGTCCCGACTTCCGGCCCGTCCCCTCGCCCAAGAGGCCCCCGGCCCCCGCCATGTCCCCGCCGCCGTCCCCCCCTGTCTTCCTGCCTACCGGGATCGCTTACCAAAACCACCTCCAGCACCGACGTCCCGCCGCCACAGCGACACGTCGGAAGACCCCGCGACCTCCGCCTCCGCCCCCACCGCTGCGGCCGTCTGCGCCCCCGGCCTCCCTGCTAGCGTCCCGTCCTCCTCCTCCTCCTCCTCTGGAGGACGCCGATGGCTCAGGAGCCGTGACACTGCCGCCCTGGCCTCCGATGACGCCGCCCGGGAGCCAGGCCCTCCGCTACCAACCCCTCAGCCCGGACACCCCGCCCCAGACCCGGGCTCACTGCTCCTCCCGGGACCAGGCTGAGGTGGACCCGGTTCCACAGGCTCCCACCGCTCTGCTTCCTATTAGCCCTCAGCCAAGCAAAGGTGAGAAGCTAAATGTTATGCGTGATTAGTTCAGCCCAATGCCCCTATTATAGATCTAGTACACAGATGTTAGTTAGTTCACTTTCAATTTGACTCGACTTAAAGAAGTATTTTTCCACTGGAAAGTAGGAGCTTTTCAAAAACGGGGCTGTGTATGCAGTACACAGCTCAGTTGTAAAAATAGTATTTTGCAGTAGCGGTAAACTGGTGCTAAATGACCAGAGAACAACAGTTGGAACAACAGCCAAAGAGCAGGCCCATTTTTTTTTCACTGGCAAAAACACGTTTTCAAAACTGAATGGTGGCAAAACGGTGATGATTCCTTTAATTAATTTCTCTCTGTGTTTCCCGCCTCCAGACCTCCATGCAGCCTCTACTGTGCACACTGAGCTGGACTCAGCCTACATAGCACAGGCTGTGTTGGTGGAGGAAGAAGAAGAAGAAGAAGAAGAGGAGAAGAAGGATGAAGCGAAGAAGGGCGAAGATGAACCCACGCCACAGCCCCAACCCAGCACTGCCGTTGCGCCTCTCCTCCAGACGGGGAAGGAACGAACAGAACCAGAACCAGAGGCTGCTCTGGGAGCACCGGTGGGGGGGGGGGGGGGGAGGACCACGGACCGGAGGGTGACCAACCAGACGGTACTGTACTGCTCTGAGGAGCCGATCGTGGCGATCTCCTCCAAGGAAGAGCGGGAGCGAGGAGTGGCAGGTAAGGTGGTCTCTCTCCTTGTGTTCTCATCTCTCGCATCTTGTCCATGTATTTGTCAAGTGGGTATCGTTTAGTTTTAGAAGGAAATATGCTTGTAAAACAATGTTGTAAATCTGTTACAATGTGTTTTTAATTGCAGATACTGAACAAAATGTGTGTGAACAAATCACACACACAACGGTGATGGTATCCACCAATGGCTTCACAAACGGGGACGCTGTGCAAGAGAACGCCACAGGTCTGACTCCAAATGATATTTCTAATCAAGACTGTGGTACTACAGAATAGTCCAGTATACTATACTGTATACCACGCTGCACTGCACCACAATACACTACATTCTGCTGAGTTTTTAAATGTACGCTTTCAATGCTATGCATTAAAGTATTGTTATGATAGCACAACACTCTATCTACCTAACCCTGAATATGTGGGTTGTATTCTTGTATTCTTCAGAGCGATCCCTGAGTCCATCAGACACAGAACTCCGCTCCCCAGAGTTGGCTGTGTGCTACCAACATGAAGCGGTCAAGAGGGAATACATTGAAGTGGATAAGGAGGAGGAGGAGCAGGAAGAGGAGGAGCAGCAGGAGAAGGAGGAGGAAGAGGAAGAGGAGGAGGAGGAGGAGGAGGAGGAGGAGGAGGAGGAGGAGGAGGAGGAGGAGGAGGAGGAGGAGGAGGAAGAGGAGGAGGAGGAGGAGGAGCAGGAGAAGGAGGAGGAAGTGGAAGAGGAGGAGGAGGAAGTGGAAGAGGAGGAGGAGGAGGAAGTGGAAGAGGAGGAGGAGGAGGAGGAAGTGGAAGAGGAGGAGGAGGAAGTGGAGGAGGAGGAGGAAGTGGAAGAGGAGGAGGAGGAAGTGGAAGAGGAGGAGGAAGTGGAAGAGGAGGAGGAGGAAGTGGAAGAGGAGGAGGAAGTGGAAGAGGAGGAGGAGGAGGAAGTGGAAGAGGGGGAGGAGGAAGTGGAAGAGGAGGAGGAAGTGGAGGAGCAGCAGGAGAAGGAGGAGGAAGAGGAGGAGCAGCAGGAGAAGGAGGAGGAAGAGGAGGAGGAGCAGCAGGAGAAGGAGGAGGAAGAGGAAGAGGAGGAAGTGGAGGAGGAGGAGGAGGAGGAGGAGGAGGAAGAGCAGGAGGAGGAAGTGGAAGAGGAGGAGGAGGAAGTGGAAGAGGAGGAAGAGGAAGAGGAGGAGGAGGAGGAGCAGGAAGAGGAGGAGCAGCAGGAGGAGGAGGAGGAAGAGGAAGAGGAGGAGGAGGAAGAGGAGGAGGAAGAGGAAGAGGAAGAGGAGGAGGAGCAGGAAGAGGAGGAGCAGCAGGAGGAGGAGGAGGAAGTGGAGGAGGAGGAAGTGGAAGAGGAGGAGGAAGTGAATCTATCCACAGATCCAACTCACTGTCCTATAGCATGGAAATGAGGAGTTGGAGAAAGTTACTAAATAAAATCACACCTTTTCCTAAAGTGCAGTGAACAGTATTAAACAGTATGACTTCCATCCACTTGGTATACACTAGCCCTCACAACACGACTCACCATGTGTGGATGTGGCGGTGACCTGCTCCTCCATCACTGTGAGGTCATCCTGCAGCAGGTCTGGCATGGAGGGGACCTGCTGCTCCATCACTGTGAAGTCATCCTGCAGCAGGTCTAGTGTGGCGAGGACCATCTCCTTCATCCCTGGGAGGACATCCTGCTGCAGGTCTGGTATGGAGTCTGGCGTGGAGGAGACCTGCTCCTCCATCACTGTGAGGTCACCTGCAGCAGGTCTGGCATGGAGGGGGACCTTCTCATCTGCCTCCGCTGACTTCTGAAATTTTTAATAAATCACATTAATTACATTCAAATACTAATAGGCCTATATCACGGCACAGTTGAAAGCCGGAAGTACCCGTTAAATATCGCTGAAGCAGTGTATCCCAAGTTCCGGTTTATGCATTCACCATGGCGGACAGTTATCGCTGGACAACATCGCTGCATAAACTTCCAAAAGTCGGTCCAGACGATGTGGTTCAACTAGTGAATGAACACTCTAGAGTGAAGAAGTCTAAATCCGAATCATACAATTCCCCGACATTGTGTCTTGTGGCTCTATCTGGATATATCGCCATATAACAAAGGTGATTTTGTGTAGGAGAAGAGGTATGCCTATGTATTTAATATAGGCTATAGGCTTGATGGATTTGGATTATTTCAATGTACCTTTTCATTTACGTGTTAATATGTAGTGTGCAGCTGTATATTTTCTAAAAGGCAATGCCTGTTATTCTTGTGAATATGAATTGTCTTAAAATAAAAGTGCTTGTGACATTGAGTTAAAACTGAAAAATTAGCCGAATTCGTATAAAATACCGATATATATCGTATATCGCGATGCAGCCTAAAAATACCGGGATATGATTTTTGTGTCCATATGGCCCAGCCCTACTTGGGACCAGTGCTCGGTATTTTAAGCTTGTAAACTTGGAGGAAAATATACAATGAAAACAAAAAGGGAAAAAACTGCTGTTAATGAACGTGGTATGGGTCAGAAACTATCACATTCAGAACAATCCACACTGAGATAATAATTCAGAGCACAGACCGTGTTTCCTCAGGTCTGCCACCATGTCTGAATGTAGTCTTAAAGCCATGACGTTAGTCCTCATTCAAACTCTCCAAGTCATCCTCAATGGCTGTCATTAATATCCAATGACGTGACTGGCGGGGACTACACCTGTTGTAGTTCTGTATTGCCATATCTTTATACCCCAGTGGAGATTGGTCTTCAATACTCATAGTACTTGTTGTAATGTGTTATGTAAATGATACTCCTATACGGAGTCGAGGCTGCAAGTTCAATGTCGCATACTTTAATGATTAGGTAACTTTAATGACCAGGTAACCGCCCCCTACGGGTGCCCCGAACAGACAAACATAACAGAGTTCCGAGTGCTTATCTAAATACACCACATCACCATCCAAAGCCACGAGGGCGATCATGTGGTTACGCTCCATGGGAGTCATTAAAGCCCTTGTCACGTGTCCCCAAAGTGACACACCAATATGAAGGAATGAATTTCGCGCGAAGTTGGCCAATCAACCGCCGAAGCAAGTACGATGCCTACAGAAGCTCACACGACGGCACCCGAACCACACACGACGGCACCCGAACCACACACAAAGGAACCCGAACCACACACGAAGGCACCCGAACCACACACAAAGGAACCCGAACCACACACGAAGGCACCCGAACCACACACAAAGGCACCCGAACCACACACGAAGGCACCCGAACCACACACGAAGGCACCCGAACCACACACGAAGGCACCCGAACCACACACGAAGGAACCCGAACCACACACGAAGGCAAGTGAATTGTTCTAGTAGTTTATACCCGCAGGACACACGATGGCCACACGATGGCTACACAACGTCGTATTGAGAGGACGATGCGTTCGAACTCGGTCACGAAGGCGTCACGTGACCTCCCGATGGTACGAAACCTTCGGCCGACCGTTGGGAAATTCAATTGCTGATCGGAGATTATTGGCAGCAGAACACACAGTACATTTACTTTATTTCAAATGTAATTCAGCTTTAACATGCCACCCAAGGCAGGGTGTTGACGTTAAGGATGGCAGCTTCCTCATACGTTGCACTCGGAGAGAAATAGTTATATATTTATATTTAGGCACCCGATGTACCAGTATCCACTGGTACATCCTTTCGCTCAGTCGAGCTAACGTAGAACACACACACACACACACACACACACACACACACATCAGGTGAATTTAGGCATAAAGCCCCTGTCACTGTCCCGAAAGTGACACCCGATGGACACACAATAAAGGAAATGTTGAAATTGGGCTCTGATGGTAAACACATGGGGCCATTGGTGAGTGCATCTTAAGCCATCGTATGACCGCCGGTGGAGTTTCTCAGGCTGGAACTGGGAGATGGAATAGGGGCTTGCTTCGTCCACTCCACGCATCGACCTGGTATTGCAGTACCTCCAGGACCGGTGCACCCCCCAAACATGTTCAAATGAAGTACATCATCAATACAATTCCCCGACATTGTGTCTTGTGGCTCTATCTGGATATATCGCCATATAACAAAGGCGATTTTGTGTAGGAGAAGAGGTATGCCTATGTATTTAATATAGGCTATAGGCTTGATGGATTTGGATTATTTCAATGTACCTTTTCATTCACATGTTAATATGTAGTGTGTAGCTGTATATTTTCTAAAAGGCAATGCCTGTTATTCTTGTGAATATGAGTTGTCTTAAAATAAAAGTGCTTGTGACATCATACATGTGGCATTGAGTTAAAACTGAAAAATTAGCCGAATTCGTATAAAATACCGATATATATCGTATATCGCGATGCAGCCTAAAAATACCGGGATATGATTTTTGTGTCCATATGGCCCAGCCCTACTTGGGACCAGTGCTCGGTATTTTAAGCTTGTAAACTTGGAGGAAAATATACAATGAAAACAAAAAGGGAAAAAACTGCTGTTAATGAACGTGGTATGGGTCAGAAACGATCACATTCAGAACAATCCACCCTGAGATAATAATTCAGAGCACAGACCGTGTTTCCTCAGGTCTGCCACCATGTCTGAATGTAGTCCTAAAGCCATGACGTTAGTCCTCATTCAAACTCTCCAAGTCATCCTCAATGGCTGTCATTAATATCCAGTCATGTGACTGGCGGGGACTACACCTGTTGTAGTTCTGTATTGCCATATCTTTATACCCCAGTGGAGATTGGTCTTCAATACTCATAGCACTTATTGTAATGTGTTATGTAAATGATCCGATACGGAGTCGAGGCTGCAAGTTCAATGTCGCATACTTTAATGATTACGATCCCCTCCGTGCGCTCTCCAGGTAACCGGGACCCTACGGGTGCCCCGAACAGACAAACATAACAGAGTTCCGAGTGCTTATCTAAATACACCACATCACCATCCAAAGCCACGAGGGCGATCATGTGGTTACGCTCCATGGGAGTCGTTAAAGCCCCTGTCACGTGTCCCCAAAGTGACACACCAATATGGAGGAATGAATTTCGCGCGAAGTTGGCCAATCAACCGCCGAAGCAAGTACGATGCCTACAGAAGCTCACACGATGGCACCCGAACCACACACGACGGCAGCCGAACCACACACAAAGGAACCCGAACCACACACGAAGGCACCCGAACCACACACAAAGGAACCCGAACCACACACAACGGCACCCGAACCACACACAAAGGAACCCGAACCACACACAAAGGCACCCGAACCACACACAAAGGCACCCGAACCACACACGAAGGCACCCGAACCACACACGAAGGCACCCGAACCACACACGAAGGCACCCGAACCACACACGAAGGAACCCGAACCACACACGAAGGCACCCGAACCACACACGAAGGAACCCGAACCACACACGAAGGCAAGTGAATTGTTCTAGTAGTTTATACCCGCAGGACACACGATGGCCACACGATGGCTACACAACGTCGTATTGAGAGGACGATGCGTTCGAACTCGGTCACGAAGGCGTCACGTGACCTCCCGATGGTACGAAACCTTCGGCCGACCGTTGGGAAATTCAATTGCTGATCGGAGATTATTGGCAGCAGAACACACAGTACATTTACTTTATTTCAAATGTAATTCAGCTTTAACATGCCACCCAAGGCAGGGTGTTGACGTTAAGGATGGCAGCTTCCTCATACGTTGCACTCGGAGAGAAATAGTTATATATTTATATTATATAATATATAATATTATTATTAATATATAATATAACATATATGATATAACTATTATAATAATAGACGGAGACGATGAACTGTTTAGCCCTTGGTCATGGTTTATTTTGTTTTGCTCCACTGGTACATCCTTTCGCTCAGTCGAGCTAATGTAGAACACACACACACACACACACACACACACATCAGGTGAATTTAGGCATAAAGCCCCTGTCACTGTCCCGAAAGTGACACCCGATGGACACACAATAAAGGAAATGTTGAAATTGGGCTCTGATGGTAAACACATGGGGCCATTGGTGAGCGCATCTTAAACCATCGTATGACCGCCGGTGGAGTTTCTCAGGCTGGAACTGGGAGATGGAATAGGGGCTTGCTTCGTCCACTCCACGCATCGACCTGGTATTGCAGTACCTCCAGGACCGGTGCACCCCCCAAACATGTTCAAATGAAGTACATCATCATTAGTTAACGACAATGATGTGTTTTAATTAACATCTCTCTAAGTCTGCGATTGTGTATAAATAAGGCGCATTGCTCACTCTCCATTCACCCAAGCAATATGAATTATTCACAACAATACTGTTATAGGTAGAGCTATAAATACACATATGATACATACATACACATATCTATCTCTATAGGTATATAGCTATAGATAGCTTTATAGCTATAGATACATAGAGATATAGATAGATATCTACCTATAATAAACAATAAATACCTATTGTGAACTAAATGCATGTAGTTTACAATTTCCAAACCGATCCATAAATAGCCATGCCACTGATTGGTCATCAGAAGCAGCATGTGACACATGGCATGAGAACATCCATGTTCTCTTTGTCATATCAAGCCTCAAACGCCACATTTCAAATCATAGATCCAGACCTGGCATTTGATTTGGAAGTCCCAGGATCCAGAGGTGCGACTGGCCTTCTCCAGGGCCTCTATGGTAGAAGCCTGTGATGTTCTTCTCCATCTCCTCCAGCAGGGGGCAGCAGAGATTCAAGGTTCCAGATGTTTTTATTTGTCATTTGAAGTACAATGGAATGCTTACTCCCCATTCCCTCCGGCAGTATGAATTTCCTACAATTTAACAATATATACACTATACTATGTACTATACTAATACTATACAACATTATACCATAACAATACGAACAAGCCATTACTCCCAACACAATAACTAACATTACAATGCTCCTATGCTTAGTAGTTGTGATGTAACCGCTACAACAAACACACATAGATAAAGACACACATGCATTTATACGCAAGACACAGATTGACACAAATAAGACATGCACACATCGGTATACCACTGCCAGGTTTCCCAGGAGGAGGCTAGCGCAATAAGAGTGTCATAGCACTGAGGAGAGAAGGAGAAGGCTGAGCTGTTATAATATAGCTAACAAGATGCTAACGAGATGCATGTGTTAGGAGAAGGGTCAGGGTGGTGCTTCCTGAAGAACTTCCTGGAGACCCTTTTATCCAAAGTGACTTTGAGTGAATTCAGATACTGGGGTTAATTGCCGTTCTCAAGGACGCCTACAGCTTAAGCTGCAGTCACTGGGGGGAATCGAACCCAGAAACCGTCGACTGGGAGTCAAACACCCCCTGAACCGCTGGACTATCCTGCCCCCTTGTTACCGTTACTATTAACTCAATGAGACAAGAGCTTCTAGAATACAGTTAGAGAGTGAAGCCCTGGAACATAACAATACAGAAAGCGCACACGTTAGGACAGTTATCCACAGGCAGTGCACCTACTGAACTGCTAGGAGTGCTGCCACTATCACATCCCCCATACGACATCACACGGTCAGACTTTGGCTGGAATTTCAGTGACTGCACTGCACTGTATTCATGATGCTGTATTATATGATACATATGATACATGTATATATGATGTATTCATGATGCTGCCGCACTACGGACGCTTTAAAATGCTTTTTGTGCAATTCACCATATGTAGATATCAGTCACTTTATTGTTCTTTTTATTGTTTATAGTATATAGTATTTTACATAATTAGATTCGATTCAAATGTATTGTCATTGCACAGCACAAGTACAGTACAGCGAAAATAATTGAGCATCTAACCAGAGTGCAAATGTTACAGTAAAGTGCATGGTAATATAATTTACAGATAAAATGTACAGTTTAAATTGACAGGTTAAAAGACAGTCTAGGTATTAAATGGGATATGAGCAGCATAATAATAATAATATGTCTTGGTGGTGCAGAGTTCAGGGAGATGACAGCTGAGGGGAAGAAGCTGGTCCTAAGCCTGCTTGACTTGGAACAAAGGTTTCTATAGCGCCTCCCGGAGGGGAGGAGGGCAAACAGTCCATGGCTGGGGTGAGAGGGGTCATCCACTGTTTTGTGTGCCTTCCTCAGACACTGTTTGTGGTGGGTAGTGTTTATTGCAGGGAGGAGTAGTCCAACGATGCGTTGGGCGGTTTTCACCACCCTCTGCAGTGCTTTCCGGTGGGAAACAGTGCAGTTGCCGTTCCACATAATGTTTGTATAGTGCTGTTAATAGTACATAGTAAAGCAGATCATAGGTAGTATATACTGCAGGGGGGAATTGGGAGTAAGCATTTTATTGTAATTGTTGCAAATGGTAATGAAACATGTTGAATCTTCTACCCTTTCAGTATTTAAAACAACAAAGGTTCACTATTGAAGGAGACCTGGACGGGGGCGGTCATCTTCTCGTTGGTGGCGTCCAGGAACAGCTTCAGGGTTTCGAACCCTTCCTGGTAGTCGGTCCTCAGCTTGTCCGACTCGTCTGCCCAGGCGTACTGTGTTGGAGGATAGGGGCGCACACACACACACACACACACACACACACACACACACACACACACACACACACACACACACACACACACACACACACACACACACACACACACACACACACACACACACACACACACACACACACACACTCTGTGTTGAAGAGCACATGAACATTGAAATCCAACCGCAGAGACAGCACCACATCTGGGGAAACAAGGTACTGCAAAACACGGTTATTGGTTCAAACATCGGAGCCAATCCCAGACGACAATCGCTTTAACCGGTGAGCCACTGTCTCTTTTTGAGTCAGCTGTCTGGTCAATATTTTATTTATTCTGTATTATTAATGTTTTATTTATATTAGTTTGACTGCTCACAACCGTAGCATTTGGTTCAAACTGAAAAATGTTTTTTGTCTTTGGGATTTGGCATCACTTTGGATTTCATTGTCTTTTATTAGCTTGAAAGGGAGAAATCCCCCAATATATTTATTGATTGAGTCTAAGTGATATTTAAGTGATCCATTAGGCGTTCAGGTGCTTGCTCCCCTTAACTTCAAAATCAGAAGAACAAAACAACAACCAAACAAACAGACAAACAAACACAAATGTGGGTCCTAATTGCGTTGCGATACCAGTGGTCAAATACATAGTGACATTTAAATGCTTAAACCAAGATCATTGAGCTTGTATTATTCATCACCATTACATTATGAAGCATAATAATACACTGTTACAAATATGGTTGTAAAAAATAAAGTGTCATTGTTTTAAAATATACAGTATACAGTATTGTTCTGTTTCACAAATAGCACGATTCACGGTGTAATTACTTTTGATGATTTGAATTTTTAATGCATTGATAATTAGACTGTTTATAGTTCTGCCATGATTATGAATTATGAATAAGCTATTATAAGACATTAAAAATAAAGGCACTAATAAAAATAATAAAAAGCAATGTCCTTCCGTGACAATGCCACTATTTCACTCTGGTAATCTTTACCTTAAGTGCACGAGTGCATTAAAAAAAAGTGCTTTAATAATAATATGACGTAAGCACACAGCACTGAAACGGCATGTTGTGAAACTGAAACAATTGCAATTCTTTGGTGCATTTTAAGGGAAGCAAAGAATATGGACGATCAACGATTAACGTTTGCTTAAATCATTTTTTAACATTTAAATATTAATATTTTGCGTTTATAAAAAAGCAAAAAACTTTGTTGGCTGTTATACCCACTGGTCACCTATAGAGGGAGACATTGCCTTGCCCGTCGTGGTGTCAGCGTAATGAACCCACTGGAATCAACACCTCGGGACACGAGGCAAACATATTTTGGCAGCCGAAAAGGAGGCTTATTGTTACACACATTCAGAAGGAGCATATCCAGACATTTCCAAAGCTAAACATTGCTAATACCGCTACACCTCAAACACGATTATGCCCCAAGGTAATATGAGTGATTAAATGTGACATTAAGATCGCTTAACTAAACACCTTTAATAGCCTACCTTTTCTTGGTGAGCGAGCTTACATTTCTGTGGTGCCAGTTAAAAATATGCGTTTGGCAGCTCACTCCCTTGTCTGAAAGAGAGAGAGAGAGAGAGAGAGAGAGAGAGAGAGAGAGAGAGAGAGAGAGAGAGAGAGAGAGAGAGAGAGAGAGAGAGAGAGAGAGAGAGAGAGAGAGAGAGAGAGGTAACATTTGACATGTCTCTCGCTCCATCTGATGGATGCCTGTTGACTGTTGACTGACTTAATTCTATCCAGCAGAGTATTTTGTCTAGGTTTCCCCAGGAGGCAAATCACAGTGATATTTTTATTGGTTTGCTATGAAACTGCTATTAAGTTGCCTTTCCGAAGCCAATCAGAGAAATCCAAGACTCAAAGCATAGAGAAAAATGTCAACTCAAATTTCGACCGCATTTCTTTTTTGGTTGTTGTGCTCAGCCTTATAAACACAATATTAACAAACCTGTTCTGTGTGTGTGAGTGTGAGTGTGAGTGTGAGTGTGTGTGTGTGTGTGTGTGTGTGTGTGTGTGTGTGTGTGTGTGTGTGTGTGTGTGTGTGTGTGTGTGTGTGTGTGTGACTTTGCTTGTACGGCATGGCTTGCAGTGTACATTACGGTGCCTGAGAAAACAGATATCTGCGTGTTTCGGACAGCTGTGACCAAAAGTGTTAAGGCAAATGTGGCCTGACAGTGCAAGGCCCCCCCCCCCCTACACACACACACACACACACACACACACACACACACACACACACACACACACACACACACACACACACACACACACACACACACACACACCTCTCTCAATCAACCACACACACACACACACACAGAGACACTTACCTCTCTCAATCAACCACACACACACACACACACACACACACACACACACACACACACACACACACACACACACACACACACACACACTTACCTCTCTCAATCAACCACACACACACACACACTAGCTTCTCTCAAACACAGACACACAGGCACACACGCACACACACACACACACACACACACACACACACACACACACTTACCTCTCTCAAACAACCACACACACCGACACAAACACACACACATTGACACACACACACACACATGCACACACACACACACACACACGCACACACACCAAAATATATGATGTCCTTGCTCAAGGGTGCTGAACGGCTCCCGGTCGTCACATGTCCTTCTGGCTAGCCTGCAGTGCGGTGAGGGCTATTGTCATGTCTTAAGTGCTGTGAATGTGTGCCCGGCGCTGTTTCCATCGTGCAAGGTTAACCCAGCTCAGGCACAAACAGCAGTGCCTGCTCTAAATAGACGTGCAGCCATTCCCGCAGCCCCTTGTCCATCTCACTGAGAGAGGGACAGATTCTTTATTAAATAGGCTATGGTTCAAAGACAATTACTGATCTCAATTACTGAGGTAAATCTCTCTGGTCCTCAGTCCCTTCCTCTGCTTTAGCTTTATGTATAAGAAAAGGAAAAGAAAGCACACAAAAACACACACACACACACACACACACACACCGACCACACACACACACACACACACACACACACACACACTGTCCACACACACACACACACACACACACACACACACACACACACACACACACACACACCGTCCACACACACACACACCACACACACACACACACCGTCCACACACACACACACACACACACACACACACACACACACACACACACCACACACACCGTCCACACGCACACACCGTCCACAAATCTCTACACACCGCCTGGAGAACCATTGTCACTACTCTGTGAATTTCTCTCAAACCATTTCACAAGTGGCCACTCCCGGGGAGATGCCAGGGGTGGATGTATGTGTCTGTGCAAGTGTGTGTGTGTGTGTGTGTGTGTGTGTGTGTGTGTGTGTGTGCGCGCAAGTGTGTGTGTGTGTGTGTGTGTGTGCAAGTGGGTGGGTGTGTGTGTGTGTGTGTGCATGTGTGTGTGTGTGTGTGTGCGAGTGTGCACGTGTATATACTGCATTGGTGTGTATGTGCGTTACAAGAGGCATGGCCGTGGCCCCTGTGTGAAAAAGGCCTGGTGTGACATCAGATAGAGCTTAATGTGAAGCCCGGCCCCCGGAGACAGCGAGCTGTGATAACGTGAGACTTGTTCTCTGGGCTGTACGGCCCCTGTGGGGAAACCCTGTTTGTTTTCTTGGCACCGCTGCATGCGATTAAACCAGCGAACCTAGGAAGGATAACGCAGCAAATTGAATGCATAAGAAAAAAATTAAATATAATACTAATAAAAATGAAAACTAGATGCTGGAAATCTATAAATTAAATACAAACTCATCGAAAACATCGCTTCAACCGTTGTCGCTAACAAGACGGCGGCGAGCGCAGGACGAGGCTGGCTGGCGTCTCGCCGGTGATCGGTTAGTGAAGCATGGTACATTTATCTTGCCTGAGACAATCGGAGACAGCCCCTGAAGCGCGTGAGATCGAGAGCAAACAGCTAATAATTAATATCGTGATTACACAGGAACTCTCTGCCCAGGAGATAGTACCTGAGCTTCTCCATAGCCCACCGGACCGCCAAACACTCCTTCTCTACGGTGGCATAGTTCCTCTCATGTTTGAGCAGCTTCCTGCTGATGAAGGTTACCGGGTGCTCCACCCCATCACATACCTGGGACAGGACGGCTCCGAGTCCTGCCTCGGAGGCATCAGTCTGCAGGGTGAAGGGCAGGTCGAATGTGGGGGTCATCAGAACAGGCTCGCTGCAGAGGGCCTGTTGCAGCATCGCAAACGCCCCCTCCGCTTCCTCCGTCCAATGGATCCGGTTGGGCAGATCCTTCGCTGTCAGGCCATGTAGCGGCGCGGCTATCGAGGCAAAGTGAGGCACAAACTGTCTGTGATACCCTAACAACCCCAGAAACGTTCTCACCTGCTTCTTGGTGAGGGGCGGGGCCAGGTAGTGATGGCTTCCACTTTGTTGGCCTGTGGCTTGACGTTCCCTCGTCCTACGGTGTACCCCAGGTAGTTGGCCAGGTAGTTGGTGACATCAAATCCTACCCTCGCAAGAGTGCAGAGTAAAGGAAAAGAAACACATGCCTTTTTTCATTTGAATTCACACCAAAAAAAACAACTCGCAGATAGAAAAGCACAAATATTCCAATATGCACACAGACGCACAAGATAGACAGATGCTAAATAAATAAATAAATAGAACACCAGCAAACACAAAGCCAAGAACACACACACACACACACACACACACACACACACACACACACACACACACACACTGACAGTCATACACACACACACTGACAGTCACACACACACATACCCCCCCCCCCCACACACACACACACACACACACACACAAAGCACAGCCTGCAGTCGACTTTATGCAGAAATATTCTAAAATGTGTTTACAATAAAACATCAAAGGCTGATCTATTCCTCTGTGATCCTTTGCACCCCAGTGAACAAACCCCATACACCCCAATCGACTTACAACACACACACACACACACACACACACAAGTCAAGTCAAGTCAAGTCAAGTTTATTGTCACTTCACAGTTTACAGTTTAGTATAAAGCAGTGATGTGAAATTCTTGTGTGCAATACCCGACGACAGACAGCAGTTATAAAATAAGATAAAATAAAAATAGATAAAAATAGATAAAAATAGAATAAAAAATAGAATAAAAAATAGAATAAGGAATATAAAATAAAAATAAAAAATGCAATTTATAAAATGCAAAAATCAGCACAGAAAAGAGCAATATATATATATAAATCAATGTAATAAAATATACATTGTTATATGTTATACGCCCTTGTTCAGCAGCCTGATGGCCTGACTGTGGAAGCTATCTCTAAGCCTATTTGTACGACACTTGATACTGCGGTATCGCCTACCTGACGGTAATAGTGAGTAAAGTTCGTGGCTGGGGTGGGCAATGTCTTTTATAATTATTTTGGCCTTGGCCACGCACCGCTGGTTGTAAATGTCCAGGAGGGAGGGGAGCTCACCTCCAACGATATACTGGGCCGTCCGCACCACCCTTTGAAGCGCTCTGCGCTCAAGTGCCGTGCAGTTCCCGTACCAGGCGGTGATACACCCTGTCAGAACACTCTCGATGGTGCCGTTGTAGAATGTTCTCAGGATGCGGGGGCCCATGCTGAATTTCTTCAGACGCCTGAGAAAATACAGGCGTTGTTGGGCCTTTTTCACCACGTGTGTGGTGTGCGTGGACCATGTGAGGTCCTCGGAGATGTGCACGCCGAGGAACTTGAAGCTGCTGACCCTCTCTACTGCAACGCCGTCGATGGAGATAGGGCTGTGCTCTCCCCTCTGCCTCCTGAAGTCCACGATCAGCTCCTTGATCTTCTTGACGTTGAGGGCGAGGCTGTTCTCCTGGCACCACTGCTCCAGCGATCCGACCTCCTCCCTGTAGGCTGTCTCGTCGTCGCCGGCGATCAGGCCCATCACTGTCGTGTCGTCAGCAAACTTGACGATGACGTTGGAGCTGTGCATAGCCATGCAGTCGTGGGTGTAGAGGGAGTAGAGGAGAGGGCTCAGCACGCATCCCTGGGGGGCTCCCGTGTTGAGGGTCAGTGGCTCTGATGTGGTGCTGCCCATCCTCACCACCTGGCGGCGGTCCGACAGGAGGTTCAGTATCCAGCTGCACATGGATGGGGGTACGCCTAGACCTCTCAGCTTGGTGTCGAGCTTGGCAGGAACTATTGTGTTGAATGCTGAGCTGTAGTCCAAAAACAGCATTCGCACATAACAGTTCTTCCCCTCCAGGTGGGAAAGGGCAGTGTGGAGGGCCATGGCAATTGCGTCGTCCGTGGATCTATTTTGACGATATGCAAATTGCCATGGGTCCAGCGTGGTAGGTAACACGGAGCAAATAAAGTCCTTGACCAACCTCTCGAAGCATTTGCTAACGATCGAGGTGAGGGCCACAGGTCTGTAGTCATTCAGGCATGTTACCTTGGTTTGTTTAGGGACAGGCACGATGGTGGATATCTTGAAGACCGCGGGGACAACAGCCTGGGACAGGGAGAGGTTGAAGATGTCTGCAAAGACTCCTGCCAACTGGTCTGCGCATGCTCTGAGGACGCGGCCCGGGATGTCGTCGGGGCCTGCCGCCTTACGGATGTTCAGCCGCTTAAAGGTGCGGCGCACATCCGCCTCCGAGATGCGCAGCTGGCTGGTCTCCCCAGTCGGTGCTGGCTTCGGCGGGCTGCCGTTTACGTCGAACCGAGCAAAAAATGTATTTAGCTCTCCTGGGAGGGAGGTAGAGGAGTTCTCTACACACACACACACACACACACACACACACACACACGCACACACACACACACACACAGAAAGTTTCTGTACGTCACCACTAATTACTCAATAGAGACAGAAGTGGTGTTTGCATGGCGATGCGAAACCAGGACATATTCCAACATGTGTGCATCCAAAATATGCCACAAATCATTCTCCTATGTACTACGACTGCTGTGCTTGTTGTTTGGTTTTCACGCAACAACAACAACAACAACACAAAAAACCACAACCACAAGTGTAAACCGGTCCCAGTGTGCACGTGGTGTCGTGTGGACAATGAAAGAGGGGGAATCTGTTCTGGGCGAGTAAATAAACACACAGGCGCTGAGGTTGGTGCTTCATGAGGGGGGGAGAGAGAGAGAGAGAGAGAGAGAGAGAGAGAGAGAGAGAGAGAGAGAGAGAGAAGGGAGAGATGGTTGTGGGGACACCTGCCTTCTGCAGACACACAGAGACACACTGCTACCGCAGACTCTCTCTCTCTCTCTCTCTCTCTCTCTCTCTCTCTCTCTCTCTCTCTCTCTCTCTCTCTCTCTCTCTCTCTCTCTCTCTCTCTCTCTCTCTCTCTCTCTCTCTCTCTCTCTCTCTCTCTCTCTCTCTCTCTCTCTCTAAACACCGAAACTATTTCAACAGCGCGTACGCGGGATCACAAAAAAATAAACGGGTGGAAAAATATACATTATATTGAGTTGAGTGATACATTTCCATCCATATCTGAGCCAGAGAGCATGAACTTCAAGCCACTGCTGCCAATCTGCAAATGAATATATGACTGGTACTGTTATTAATCATAAATACATTTGTCTTTACACAATTGTATTTGTCATACAGTCATTAAAGAGATTTTTTTAAGACACAACTCGGGAGTACACATTGTTCAAGGAAGTAATTTAGTTAGATTTTACAAAAATCTGCTACATCTGCTCGTCTTTTTTGTTAAATACATGTTTTAATTCATCATCGTATACAGAGAGAGAGAGAGAGAGAGAGAGAGAGAGAGAGAGAGAGAGAGAGAGAGAGAGAGAGAGAGAGAGAGAGAGAGAGAGAGAGAGAGAGAGAGAGAGAGAGAGACCATCACCATGTTATGATACACGCCACCTCTTGCGCTGCATGCTTCCTCTTTTGAGTCCTCACGGCGAGCAGCCCTCAGCACACACACACACACACACACACACACACACACACACACACACACACACACACACACACACACACACACACACACACACACACACACACACACACGTGAAATGTTAATGTCTTTGGCATGATGTCAGTACTTGTGAAAATGTGGATGAAGCTACTTTACATTTTTATGCGGATGATACCGTGATGTATTGTGCAGGTCCCTCCATTAAGGAGGCTGTTGTTAAATTACAGGCTGCTTTTAACATTATTCAGATGCAGCTCGCTGAGCTTAAGCTTCTTTTAAATGTTGAGAAAACCAAGGTAATGCTCTTTTCAAAAGCTAAAAAGACTCCAGAGACTGCTTTCGATATTGTTACTATGCAAGGACAAGTACTTGACGTGGTTACCTGTTATAAATACCTTGGTATCTGGCTTGATGATTGTCTCTCTTTTAAACTTCAGGTCATTCATCTGCTTAAAAAGCTGAGGGTTAGGCTAGGTTTCTTTTTTAGAAACAAGTCCTGTTTCTCATTTGAAGCCAGGAAAAGGCTAGTCACTGTGACCTTTTTACCTGTGCTGGACTATGGTGATTTGATTTATATGAATGCACCTGCCCATTACCTGGAAAAGTTAGATGCTGCCTATCACAGTGCTCTGAGATTTGTTACTAACTGTAAAGCACTTACTCATCACTGTACCCTGTATGCCAGGGCAGGTCTTCCTTCACTCACTGTACGGAGGCTCAGTCATTGGTACATGTTCATCTACAAAGCCATGCTGGGTAAACTACCTTCTTATATCTGCTCTCTGATCTCTCGACGAATTGAAAGTACTTATTGCCTGAGATCTCATGATGTGGTTTTATTAAATGTGCCAAGTGCTAGGACTGTCTTAGGGAAGAAAGCTTTTAGTTGTGCAGCTCCACTAACTTGGAACAGTCTGCAAAAATGTTTAAAACTGAGCACTTTGGTTCCCCTGCATCATTTTAAAACTCGGCTGGGTGACATGCTGTTTGATACTCATGGTACCTGTCACTGTAAATAGAGTTTGTAAACTGTACCCTGTAATTTATGTTGTATGTCGTCCTTATTGTTGTTCTGTTGTTTTTATGTTACATGTGTAACCAATGTGCTGCAGGTCACCCTTGAAAAAGAGATCTTTTGATCTCAAGGGGCTTTTCACCTGGTTAAATAAAGGCTACAAACAAGGCTACAAACTTACTTAAGGAGCTCAGAAGTAAATATCTTGTCACTTTTCACTTTTCACTTGTCACTTTTTCAGTACTCATCTGAATTATTTATTAGTATTTTATTACTGCCAATTTTCACTATATGTATTGTTGTATATTGTATATACCCACGTATTACTGTAATAATACTGTAAATTGTGCAATTCATCTGTCTATACATTTAGATTTCATTCCGATTTCATTTAGTTATATTTTTATACTAGTTTAGTTTAGTTTGTTGTTATTTAGTTTTAGGTATTGTTTTTTTTTGCGTGCATTTATTCCCCCTGTTTCAACTGTTGCACCTTAATTTCCCTCAGGATAAATAAAGTCTCTTGAATCTTGAATCTTGAACACCAGCTCCATCATTGTCTCTTCTGTTAGTCCGTCTGGTGTTAACTCAGATGAAGTACGTGGTCTTCATGCAAAGAGGCGGGCTGACTGGTTGCCATGGCACTTTTATCTCATGTTGCATCAAACCAGAGCTTCCACTGAGGATTTTCATTGTCAAATCTTCAAATGATCGTTCAGTTGCAGCCAGAGGTGTCAACCAAATGTTTGCACTTCTAAAATCTAAATTTGGAGGATTGAGTCCTCTTTATTGGTCACATGTACACACACAGTGAAATTAGTTTCTCTACATTTAACCCATCCTAGTATTAGTATTAGGTCTGGTGCATTGCTTATGGGCATCTTGACAGTGCCCAGGTGTTTCGGGGACTTTGTTCCCAAGCCAAGTCCCGACAGACTGGGCTACTGCCGCCCTAAAAGTTTGAGTTAAAGTTACATTTAAAGTGTCCATTATTTTAACACGAATTTTGGAGGAGGAAGAGAAGACGATTCAAGGCCGATTCAGATCAGCTTCAGTGTATTCAAAGTAAACAATTCTGTTGTACTTGTGACCTCCTCAATCTGGCGATTTTGAAATGCGGCATTGACCGATTGCCTTGTGAGGTTGCACACCTGTGGGTCATTGTTAATTAGAGCCCACAGGTTAAACCAGCCACCACACACACACTCGAGGAGAGAGCTCTAGCATGTACCATCTGCTCTGTTCACCATGATTCAAACTCAATTAACCAGATTCCTCATCACCCTGTGTCCTGTCCCTCAATCAGCAAATTGAATGGCTAGTGGCAGCATAATCTGCTACAGGCACGTTAGACATGTTTGATCCCCTGGCTCCTCCTAGCCGAGTGTCGAGGTGTCCCTGAGCAAGACACCCTAACCCTAACTGCTCCCGATGTGCTGGTGGGCGCCGTCGGTGCATGAATGGGTGAGTGTAATAATAATAATAATAATAATAATAATAATAATAATAATAATAATAATAATAATAACACTGAGTGGGAGGCTTGACTTGTAAAGCGCTTTGAGTGGCACCACTGGTTAGAAAAGCGCTTTATAAATGATGTCCATTTACCAACTAGCGTTTACCCGTGGTCATAGGCTCCTCCCAAACGGACTGTCACATCGCATGTCATAGTTCTCCCTTTTACATCCGTTACTAGCAAATATCAATACGTGTGTGTGTGTGTGTGTGTGTGTTCAATATAATTATAGAACATCACTAGGACAGTGAAGCAAAAGAGAGAGAGTCTCTTGGGGCGGGAGGTGGGCTCATCTCGCGGTAGCTTCCTGTTAACACACCACAGGAAACGGCTTGCACGCACTCCACTGCATTGCTGGTCTCATCAAAGCCTTTGATAGTAACACTTTAAACCGGCGCATATCGTTCATTTTAATATGGCTGTTGGTATAGAATTGGGTTTGGCCCCAAAGATTAGTATATTTTGACAAAATAATACAGAGAAAAATCAAAAAGAGAAAAAACTCGGCCTGATTTTGACGTCGATATCCTTATCGTCATTATCGTCATTCTGGATATAATATTATGTTGTACATACTATTTGATATAGTAAACTAATTGTTACCGAATTGTGGTGCTTCAGAAGCTATGTTGTCAGCTACTGCTGCTACCACCCTTAGAAGGGCACCCTTGAAAAAGTACTCTCTGGTTAAATAAGGGTTACATCAAATTATATATATACTGTATATTTTCTTTAGTAATGCGTCAATTCGGAATGGTAGAATAGAACGAAAGAATCAGATGAATTCTTTGTTTATTTTTTTCTTTGTCGGTTATGGTGCCCTCATACCATAGCATATGCTGAAACCTATGAGTTGCGTGTAAAACATATTTGTATACGCACCAAACGCAACCAAAATCAACAATTTTGTAAATTTGTAACCTCTTCGACCTATGGGTTGCGTGTGAGTTGCGTGTGGGTTGTGTGTGGGTTGCGTTCAAAACGTACATGTTGCTTTTGACCTGCGTGCTAGTTGCGTGGTATTTGCGAATATCGGTCACGTGATAAAAACCTATAAAAGCGGAGCCGATTCAGTGTTTCCTTCTGATTTGGTCATCGAAGAGTCAACATGTGTGTGTGTGTGACTGTGTGTGTGTGTGTGTGTGCGCCGGTGTGTGTGCCGGTGTGTGACTGCGTGTGTGTGCGATTGTGTGTGTGTGTGTGTGCGAATATAATGGGGAAAGCTACCAAGAAATCAGATAAAAGTGACCCCAAAACCTGGCCAGATACCTTAAATTTGGACCTGCGATCACCTGCGTTCATAACTTATGAGTTGCGTACCTGTTGCGATCGTGTTGCCTGCGTAGCGTACCTGTTGCGTCCCTGTTGCGTATAAATTGATCGCAGGCATTCGCAGAGAATTATTGAACATGTTCAAAATTTCCAAACTTATGGTGCCCTCACACCATAGCGATCACCAGTTGTGTATGGTTGCGAATAAAAAATAGTGGTCATAAGTTCAGAATGCATCTCACACGCAACTAATAGGTTTTATAGGTTTGAAGTACGCAACAAGCACGCAGGTGATCGCAGACACATGCAGAGTAAGTTCGGAAATTTTGAACATGTTCAATAAAATTCTCTGCGAATGCCTGCGATCAACTTATACGCAACAGGGATGCAACAGGTACGCTACGCACGCAACACGATCGCAACAGGTACGCAACTCATAAGTTATGAACGCAGGTCCAAATTTGAGGTGTCTGGCCAGGTTTTGGGGTCGCTTTTATCTGATTTCTTGGTAACTTTCCCCATGTTGACTCTTCGATGACCAAATCAGAAGGAAACACTGAATCGGCTCCGCTTTTATAGTGTTGAACTTTCCTGACTAGCTTCCAGACCGTAGTCTGGAAGCTAGGAGTATAGCGGCGTACGAGATGGCTGCCGTGTAGCGAGCTCCCGCACGACGACGCAGTTTTTGTTATTTAGTCTTTTTATCGCAACTATCTTTGTTTTGTTTAGTTAGTAGCACGTTCATTTATGACTTTTGCACACTTCTGGAGATCAGATCGACAGTCGCTCGCCGCCTACCGGAGTTTTTTCATTCTTTCGACTCGGACGTCCCGCCCGAAGTCACAGCTAGATTATCTCCGACCATCTTGGGCACGATTACACGCAAGCATCGCAGGAAGAAGCGAGGGAAGTGAGCAGGCGTGCTAGTCAGGCTGAGATGTCGATCCGATCACCCCCCACTACCCACCATTCTATTGGCTAATGTACAGTCTCTGGACAATAAGTTAAGCGAGCTACAGGCTCGTATTCAATTCCACCGGGAAACTAAGGACAATTGTATCATCTGCCTTACGGAGACATGGATGTCGGAGGGGGTTACCGACGCAGCTATCGAGCCGACGGGATTTTCCGTCCACCGGGCGGACAGAACAAAGGCTCTCTCCGGTAAAGATCGCGGAGGGGGGGTATGTCTCATGATAAATAGATCTTGGTGCAACCAAAGTCATGTACATCCCCTCAAGTCTTTCTGTTCCCCGGACCTGGAGTACCTGATGCTTATGTGCCGTCCATACTGGCTACCTTGGGAGTTTACAGCGGTAACCGTGACCGCTGTTTACATTCCCCAACAAGCCAACACGGACACAGCGCTGAAGAAACTGTATGGGGCTATCAGCGAACAGGAGTCGGCACACCCCGAGGCTGCTCTCATCGTGGCGGGGGACTTCAACAAGGCAAACCTGAAGAAGGTTCTCCCGAAGTTCTACCAACACATAACGAGCAACACACGGGGCGAGCGGATCCTCGACCACTGCTACACCCCCCTTGTAGTGATGGCTACAAGGCCCTCCTCCGCACACCGTTCGGCAAATCAGACCACCGCTCTATCCAGCTACTCCCCGCCTATAGGCAGAGACTGAAGCAGCAATCGATCACTGTGAGGGAGGTCCAATGCTGGTCGGACCAATCGGACTCTATGCTGCAGGATTGCCGCGTTGCCTCGGACAATAACATCAATGAGTATGCGTCGTCGGTCACCAAGTTCATCAAGAAGTGCATATATGACGTTGTTCCGACCAAGTCGGTTCAGATATATCCCAACCAGAAACCGTGGATTAACGGCGATGTTCGCGCTATATACGAGAGCCCGTTACGACCTCCGCAAGACCATCGTCACTGCCAAGCGGGAGTATAGGGACAGAGTGGAGGAGAAATTCAAGAGCCACAACGTGAGCGGTATGTGGCAGGGGCTATAGACGATAACAAACTTCAGAGGGAGAACCAGTTGTGTAGAGAACTCCTCTACCTACCTCCCAGGATAGCTAAATACTTTTTTTGCTCGGTTCGACGTGAACGGCAGCCCGCCGAAGCCAGCGCCGCCTGAGGAGAACAGCCTGCTGAACATCTCGGAGGTGGATGTGCGCCGCACCTTCAAGCGACTGAACATCCGTAAGGCGGCAGGCCCCGACGACCCGGGCCGCGTCCTCAGAGCATGCCCTGGGCCGCGTCCTCAGAGCATGCGCAGACAAGTTGGCAGGAGTCTTTGCAGACATCTTCAACCTCTCCATGTCCCAGGCTGTTGTTCCCGGCTGTTGTTGTCTTCAAGATGTCCACCATCGTGCCTGTCCCTAAACAACCCAAGGTAACATGCCTGAATGACTATAGACCTGTAGCCCTCACCTTGATTGTCAGCAAATGCTTCGAGAGGTTGGTCAAGGACTTTATTTGCTCCGTGTTACCTACCACGCTGGACCCATGGCAATTTGCATATCGTCAAAACAGATCCACGGACGACGCAATTGCCATGGCCCTCCACACTGCCCTTTCCCACCTGGAGGGAAAGAACTGTTATGTGCGAATGCTGTTTGTGGACTACAGCTCAGCGTTCAACACGATAGTTCCTGTCAAGCTCGACACCAGGCTTAGAGGTCTAGGCGTGCCCCCATCCACGTGCAGCTGGATACTGGACCTCCTGTCGGACCGCCGCCAGGTGGTGAGGATGGGCAGCACCACCTCAGAGCCACTGACCCTCAACACGGGAGCCCCCCAAGGATGCGTGCTGAGCCCTCTCCTCTACTCCCTCTACACTCACGACTGCATGGCTATGTACAGCTCCAACGTCATCATCAAGTTTGCTGACGACACGACAGTGATGGGCCTGATCGGTGGCGACGACGAGACGTCAGGGAGGTCGGATCACTGGAGCAGTGGTGCCAGGAGAACAGCCTCGCCCTCAACGTCAAGAAGACCAAGGAGCTGATCGTGGACTTCAGGAAGCAGAGAGGAGAGCACAGCCCTATCTCCATCGACGGTGTTGCAGTAGAGAGGGTCAGCAGCTTCAAGTTCCTCGGCGTGCACATCTCCGAGGACCTCACATGGTCCACGCACACCACACACGTGGTGAAAAGGGCCCATCAACGCCTCAGGCATCTGAGGAAATTCAGCATGGTCCCCCGCATCCTGAGAACATTCTAAAACGGCACCATCGAGAGTGTTCTTACAGCGTGTATCACCGCCTGGTACGGGAACTGCACCGCACTCGAGCGCAGAGCGCTTCAAAGGGTGGTGCGAACGGCCCAGTATATTGTTGGAGGTGAGCTCCCCTCCCTCCTGGATATATACAACCAGCGGTGTGTGGCCAAGGCCAAACGCATCATAAAAGACATTGCCCACCCCAGCCATGAACTGTACTCACTTTTACCGTCAGGCAGGCTATACCGCAGTATCAAGTGTCGTACAAATGGACTCCGAGATAACTTCCACAGTCAGGCCATCAGGCTTTTGAACAAGGGCGTATAGCATATAACAATGTATATTTTATTACATTGATTTATATATGCATATTGCTCTTTTTCTGTGCCGATATATTGCATTTTATAAATTGCATTTTTTTAATAAATTTTTATTCAATTTTCATAACTGCTGTCTGTCGTCGGGTATTGCACATAAGATTTTCACACCACTGCTTTATACTTGTGTAAACTGTGAAGTGACAATAAACTTGACTTGACTTGACTTGACTAGTCGAGGAATACAGGGGATATTCATCCAGGGCCGAAGCACAGGCTTTGGGTTCAATAACCCACTTAATGAACAGACAGGCAGGGTTTACTTCCGAGAGGGTTGGATTTATTGACAACTTATTCTAGACAGGTGTACATTGCTACTACTCCCGTTCACTTTCAGACACACACAGACGCTCGCTCATTCACATCGCGCTCCCACACACACACGCGCCACGCCCCCCTCTCTCTTAAAGGGGTAGGCAGCCTTTCCCTACATGAAACTACTGGTATAACAATAGGTTTTTATCACGTGACCAATATTCGCAAATACCACGCAACTAGCACGCAGGTCAAACGCAACTCGTAAGTTCTGCACGCAACCCACACGCAACTCACACGCAACCCACACGCAACCCACAAGCAACTCACACGCAACCCACACGCAACTCACACGCAACCCACACGCAACTCACACGCAACCCACACGCAACCCACACGCAACCCACACACAACTCGCACACAACCCATAGGCAGTAGCGTGGCGTGGGGAAAATTTTAGGGGAAGCCAGTTTTTTTGGGTCAATAACGTAACCAGATGAGTGATTACAGCGCCCGGTATCATTTTACACAGTTGTATCATACAGATGCAGGACTTGCACACGCCTGTTATCTAACCGACAGGTCCGCACGCACTCTCCAGCCAAAACTCTCTCGTCTTATTAATTTAAGCATTCCCCCCCCCCCCCCAAAATGCATAACCAGCCGCTCAATGCGCAGTGCAGATTCGGTAATGAATAAAAAAGCTTCAATTTCACAGCACAATCTATGTGATTTTTTGATTTACCGTGCCTCTCAATTGCCCGTGACAGGTTGGCAAGGTCGATGAATCCTGAAGTTGCCCAAGGATTGTTCAGGGAGCACGAATCCTTGTCAAAAAGAAGACATGGCCAGCAAAATAGACGCTGAAGTTCAGCGCTTCCAGTTAGCCACTCCGTGCGGACATAATTGTCCTCATTGAACGTCCGATTCGCTCCCTTTTTCCTCTGTGCACACAGCTCGAGTGTGGGCATGGGCCTGTCATCTGATTTAATTTTTAGTTGCTGCTGTAGCGGAAGTTTAGTAAAGTTGTATTTTATTAAGTACGCCAAATCTCCACCCTCCATAATGCTTAATACTATCAAACGGCGAGGATGACAGTTACAGTACTACGTACTGATGTTGATGTGATTTGATTGGATTGTGAGTCAAGGGATTCCCTTCAAATCGATCCAATGGGATCAAGGGATCCCATTCCCTTGAAGGGAGGCCAGAGACGGCTGGCATCCCTTGGCATGGCCCTGACCAATCACAGGTTGGCAGGGGGACATGACGTGGGCCTCATCTGATTGGTCAATCCGGGACAATCCCTCCATTTTTTTTTTCACCAAGGGAAGCTCATTCGGCTGGCCTCCTCAGTTTCACCATAACATCTAGGGGGCGCTGTTGTTTCACTCTTTGTAAAATACTCAATGAGAATGGGGGAGAGACGGTCCGGCAGCAACACACAGCAAAGGAGAATTACCGATTTATTTATTTTTAATTAAAAAAATGGATTAAAATTATAACTACAATCCGAAAAAACAGGGGAAGCCTGGCTTCCCTTGGCCTCCGGGAGAAAACGCCACTGCCCATAGGTCGAATAGGTTACAAATTGACAAAATTGTTGATTTTGGTTGGTTTGGTGCGTATACAAATATTTTTTACACGCAACTCATAGGTTTCAGCATACGCTATGGTGTGAGGGCACCATTACTCTGCGTGTGTCTGCGATCACCTGCGTGCTTGTTGCGTACTTCAAACCTATAAAACCTATTAGTTGCGTGTGAGTTGCGTTCGGAACTTATGACCACTATTTTTTATTCGCAACCATACGCAACTGGTGATCGCTATTGTGTGAGGGCACCATTATGTAGTAAAGTTACCCCTTTGACGTTTTAACCTATGACACCTGTTTAAATTTTAACCCTGATAAAGGCTATATATATATATTTTTTTTTAAATATACATACTTCTTTTTGTAATAACAGAAAGAGAAAAGAGAGAGAAAAGAGAAAAAAAGGCTTTTAAATCGAACTACCACAATAAAACAACATACACCAATTGATTAGGCCAGTCTGCCATGGTTTGCTGAAGCGGATGTTAAAGACATGCACAGGTAGCCTCGTGAATGAACATTGTAGCATTGTCAGCACTTTCTAAACAGCCGACCACACTTAACCTTGTTTTGTGCCTGAGAGACATGTGGCTGGTGAAGGTCTGCTGCTCTTCACTCACTCAAGACGGCAGACTCTGGGAGGACAGAAGACAGCGGCGAGAGACCATGGGCCCCCGCTCAACCCTTCTCCTGTGGGGATTGTGTACGTTTTTAAGATTTTCTTCTTCTTACGACACGCTCGACACAACCGGTTTCGTCCCGGCGGTCCCCTCCATTTGTCTGACCCTTAAAGTTACCCCCCCCCCCCCCCCCAAAAAAATAGAAATGCGACCTGTTGTTTGTCGAGGAACAAATACTGCGGTTATATTACTGCTTGTTGTTGGCACGCTGTGACCCGTCGATTGACCCCCAAAAGGTCACCTGGCATGGATAAAAATAAAGAAAAAGTGACCAACTAGTTAGAATCCGTCTGTTAAGCATCATTGACAACCTCTTTACGATCACCCTCCTCCGTGGATCGTTAAATAAAACACATCTGGGGGTGGAGAGCAACTCAATGGGATGTCATAAAAGGAGGCTGAGCTCTAAACCACACAACGCCAAAAGAGCATTTCAATCTTTTTTTCTTTTTTTAACAGCGAGTATCTGTGCGTGCATTTAATCAGAAAGCGGTTCAAAGCCGTTTGGTTTTGTGCTGAGCCGTCCGCGTTGGTGACCCATGTTCATCATACAATGAGGTTTGTACGTATGGGGCTGATGACGAGAGCGCTTTTTTTGTCTCTCAATGCTTCTCACTCAACTGGTGGAAACGTTCATACATTGAGCCTGCATGTGAAACCCATTTGGTTAAGAGTTCTGTGTCAAATGTGTCACGCTATGTAATTAATACCCCAACAATATAACAATAAACCTATCGGCCCCGCCCTCCGACATATAGCTGTAACCTTTGTGTACCCGTCCCGCCAAGAACACACAGAGGCACTGGGTTGGATGACGTGGGACTTTAGTGAGGGAGCTGCAAGGTGTTGGTTCAAAGCACATAACATGTGGTTAGCTCATCCACTGGTTCTGACTTCATTAGCAGACTGCAAGTCCAACTACCATGGTCGTCATATCCGGGCACATTTATAGACATTCCGGCTACCAGCAGATGGTGCTAACTAACCACTCATTGCAGGACACACTATGGATACATACTTTTGCAGGCATTTCACAATAAAAGACTAAGTCTTTCTTCTACCTGTTACATAGCAATACAGCAGGTTGCTGGTCAGTAGCTATGCCTGTGTCCACGTCAACCTGGCGCCACATCCAGTTTCTGTCTGCAAAAACCCAAATGGATGACGTTCCTTTTATTCTCAGTTTCTAGCAAAAATTGTGCATTTTGTTTAATACTGCGTATTGACATTAACAACTTATTCTTATTGTTAAAAAAACATATTGTTTTAGTTTGTTGTTTATTTTCATTTTGCAGTTCAATCACATAAAGCAGGCATAAAAGTACTGATGTTTTATGAATAAATGTTCACATTTTTTGAGTGGTGTGTGTGTGTGTGTGCGTGTTTGTGTTTGTGATATATAAGGTAATATATAGGTGCCAGAGTGACTCATGATTGTAATTCAAAGCATTCATATCCTGATCACACACACACATGCACACACAAACATTAAAATAATAATAATAATATCAAAAATATATATATACGTATAGGCGGCAGAATAGCTCAGGAGGTCGCCTCACAACCGGAAGGTTGCTGGTTCGATCCCCCGGCTCCTCCTAGCAAAAACTGTCGGTGTCCTTGAGCAAGACACCCTAACCCTAACTGCTCCTGAAGTGCTGGTTGTCTCCTTGCATGTCTGACTCCGCCGTCGGTGGTTGAATGTGTGTATGAATGGGTGAATGTGAGGCATGACTTGTAAAGGGCTTTGGATAAAAGCGCTATTTAAAAGCATCCATTACCATTTACCATATATATATACAGTATATTAAATAAATAAAAGCGTGGTAAGTGGTAAGCAACTGGGCATGTACCCAGTTGATGGCACACATCCAGCCAAATACTGCAGAATAATAACACCAAAGACAAAATAAAAAATTCATTCAAATTTTTTCATTGGACAAAGGGGAAAATGTACATAGTTTATTTACACACACCCAATAGAGGTCTTAAACCGCCTCGTCTTCACGTCCTTCTCATGGTCCCCCTTTCAAAACAAACAAAACTAACCAACGCACTTTTAAAATGTAACAATTTACCGACCGCCGGAGTTCTGAAGAAGAAACAACAAAGTCTGAATTCTAAAATGTAAACACATCATAAGATCCTCCCCGGGTGTGGCGGAAAACCTCAACACGCATGTTGCCTTGTGGTGGAATACACACACAAGTCCTCTCGGTCCTCTGGCCGACTCGCCAGCCTCCCGGCCTTCTTTATACGAATGGCGGCGTAATGGAGGCCGTCTGCCTCTTCCTCGCCCCCCTGGGGGAAACAAAGGGAAGCAAGGGAACGCTGTGACACCGACACGGACCGAGGACCACCAGTTTATACAGACTCCACTGAAGTACTCACTTGCGCTCCGGGAGCCGGGAGAGCGACTGAGTCCTCTGTTGGGGAGCCTGTCGGTGGAAGAAATTAAGATCGAACAAAACCAAACAAAATCGGCCTTCTGATTGACAGCGGATGCCGCGTGCAGTATTACCAGAAAAGTGGATAAGAAAAAGGCAATACCTTGGCTGGAAGTGGTGAGCGCCAAGGCGGCCCCCATGCCGTACACCAAGTGGAGGGATTCTGGCCTCTCTGCAGAGGAAAAAGCCATAAAAACACATTTAGTCTCGGAGGAGAGGCACGACCAGTACATACCCGAAAACGTGAGTGACTTTCTCCCACCGCCCTGTCGCTCGTCGGCGCCGCTCCCAAACAGAATGACTCCACAGGAGACCACGGCGCAGTAAAATGTCTCCGTGTCCCGTTGCGATAGCTCGGCGAGGCCATCCCTTTGCAAGTGATAAACACAAGTCCTGGTGTGATTCTCGGGGTCCCCCTCGCACTGACGGTTCTCGACCCCGGCGCCGTAAAGAACCCCGAGCCGGGATTCCGTTGCGCCCCGGAACCAGAACACCCTCGGCTCCCCCTCGCCACGGTGGTGGCAGTCGGTGGCATCCTGAACCACGCAGCTCACGGTCAGAGCGCCTGGCCGTCGGGGACCCTCTGGATGGACCACGGCGCGGACGGAGGACCCCGCTGTCTGCACGCTGAGGTAAAGACCCTCGGTGAAGGGGAATTAATGCGACTGGGAGCTCGTGCAGAAATAACTGCCCGAGTCCGAGAACTGTAGATCAGAGATCAGTAAATTGTGCACTTTTCTGCTTGCCAGGAACAGGCCCATCTTTTTCAAAATTCCTTATTGTAATAGCATGTGTTGCTGGACTTCAGGTAGTACGATATCATCTGTGGACTCCGTCCTAGCATCTGCCAGTACAGGTAAAACTTGACTGCTTCGTTTTCTTCCAAAAGGCATTGAAACGTTACATTCTCCCCGATGCTGCGTGATATCAGGCCGTCCTTCTGGGAATCAGGTGAGAGTAGTTTTAAAGCCTCCCAAAAATCTACAGTGGGAAAGAATATAAGTTAATTAAAATGAATGATTTAATTGTAAATTGTAATTAATAAAAAAAAAAAAAGATTAACACAATTTCCCCAAAAAGTGTCATTGTAAGAAAATATAAAAAATATATAAAATTACCATCATTAATTAGATTATTAAATTACAATTACAATTAAATAAATAAAATGACACTGAAGTTAGTCTAATTGAATGTTACACATGAATACACATGATCCAAATGCATTAAAACATAAAATAACCTGAAGTGAACGTGTAGTAAACAGTCAAAAAACGAAATTGCATACATTTAAAAAATAAGAGAAACATCTTGGTGTGAAAATATCTGGGGTGGG
Source organism: Muraenolepis orangiensis (assembly GCA_027704905.1). NCBI lineage: Eukaryota > Metazoa > Chordata > Actinopteri > Gadiformes > Muraenolepididae > Muraenolepis > Muraenolepis orangiensis. The sequence goes on from JANIIK010000699.1 coordinate 54,703, forward strand.
TTTCCCGATAACGTTGTCTCTTAGCGTGTTACGAAGACTTGAAAGGTATACCTTACTAAAGTTGTTTACTGTTCTACGTGTGTTCCCTGAACTATCCCTTAGGCGGCTGCTTAAGGTATACCTTCTTACGTCTTAACTTTGCAATTAGGGTTGATTAACCAGCAGCCCCATCACATAACTGGTGTAGTTCACAATTCTCTCTGATTGGCTGACAATTTCAATAAAAGCGCAACAACAAGAAATGAACATTAGATATGTAACATTAGATATGTCAGGCAGTGGTGTTGCGCAATATTTCGGGGCTCCCCCGCAGGTCATAAAGTCCAACGGGGGGGGGGGGGGGGGTCGCGATCGTGAAGTCCAACGGGGGGGGGGGGTTGACGCGATCGTGAAGTCCGATGGAAGGGTGGTGGTCCGGGCCGGCAGGTATGCCAGATGGCCAGTCAAACCGTGGTGCCTAGCAAATTAACAGGTAGGGGGGGGGGGCCCTGGGGGTGGGGGCCTCCTAAACTCCGGGGCTCCCCCGCACAGCGGGGTCTGCGGGGGCCTCCGCTACGCCACTGATGTCAGGGCAAAAACATCGCAAAAAGCGGTCCGCCAGCGTCACCAATGTGGAGATGGAGGTCATGCTGGATGAGGTGGCGCTGAATCGTGAAGACTGTTTTCGAGCACTGTTTTCGAGTTTTAGGAGTTTAAGAGGCGATTTCATGTTCAATAAAGTGCAAAATGTATCCACCGTAATGTACAATTTCGGCATGAAAACATTCCCATTAATGTGGTATTTTTGTTGTATATTATTACCGTTATGAACTACATATTGATTCACAGATTGAAATTAAACTAGGCCAACAGCTGATTTCAGAGGCTTGCGGGTCGGAACAGTGGTGGCCACTAGCGGAGTGAGCTGACAACATCGCTAAGGTAGAGTTAAGAGAGGTCCAGACCTGCCTTACGAAACGGTCACTTACGGAAGGTATACTTAGCTAAGAACGTTTCGGGAAACACGGCGAGACGTTAAGGTACAGCTTAAGGTGGAACTTACGAACGACGTAGCGTTAAGAAGGCTTCGGGAAACCCACCCCTGTTCAATGGAAATAATGCAACCTCTTTTCAGCCTCTCTCTTCAGACATCACTGCTTTATACTTGTGTAAACTGTGAAGTGACAATAAACTTGAGTTGACTTGACTTGACACCATGCGTGTCTTTCGGCCGGATCTGTTCAAGTGTTCACGTCTTATTTAGGCAACGTCTCTAGCAGCAGATGTGGGGTTTTAAACATAGCGCACCACAACATGCCTTAAACGTAAATGGATTCGCAGTTTTGAAGACTAAAATTGTTCATTATGATATGACAGTAGAGACATATTTTCACACTTACGTGTAAGTCACATTGTATTCATAGGAAAATATACATGGTATTGCCGATCAAATACACAATGCAACCGTTAATATCTTCCATGTCCACTTGATGAGGAAGTTTAGTTTGACGGAGTTCCTAAAAAATAAATCAAAAAGCGTTTTTGAACTCATGGAAAGCTTTGCCTGGGAATCGGCAAGGACATCACAATGAGACATTTAGATTTTGAAGGCTGATACAATATGTGTATTGCGATTATGTTAATATTGCGATATTCCTATATTTTAATATGTGATTTTATATTTTGTGTGGATTCAACATATACATTGAGGTTTGGCTTCTACAGGTCTGTCTGTGTCTGCCATTGTTTTTTAACTGAACGTGACCAAACCATTCATTTGCTTCGACTATGATAACATTGGTTTTCTGGCTTAAAAAAACAAATCGGGTTTTCAGTCAACGTGACGATACGAATATTGTAGAAGCAAAGAATCGTGAAACACACCTATATATAAATAGTTGATCTTTAAATAATATGCAAAGATTGGCGTAAAAATTAATAATTAATTAAATTATATTGTCCATAAAACATTGATATTGTCCGAAAACCACAGAGGGACTGCACAGCAATATAGGCCCCTGAACCTTAAGCTACGGAAGCTGTGATTGGTAAGAGCCGATAAGTGGCCGAGCGGCGGCCTATCATCAAGGGTGGTAATCTCTGTGGTCTTACATGGGTCTCAGATTCACATCTTCCCTTTAACACTTTAACGTGCCTCCCAGCAAGCCATGTGTGCTGTGCACTCTACCTGCACCTGCAGACTGCAGACAGAATGAGAACTGGTACTTGGAAAAAGGTGCCACTGCCGAGGTGCCCTTGAGCAAGGCACCAGACCCTCTACACTGCTTGACCCGGGCAGCTGTATATACAATAGCTGCCCACTGCTTCTAATACTAGGATGGGTTAAATGCAGAGAAACTGATTCACTGTGTGTACATGTATGTGACCAATTAAGAGGGATTCAAGCCTCCAGATTTAGATTTAGATTTTAGACCAGTGCTGGCCATACGCAACACGAAAAGATGGACTGTTCAGTAAATGGGGAGTCCTTCAAAAGATCATATCTAGAAGATGACAATAAAACCACACTCTGGGTTTGCATTGTGGTTTGGTTACGGTCAGGCTCTTTGATCTTTGGGGCCTCCACAAAACATGCTTATTCAGGGGCTGCCAGCTGTCTTGTCGTTCTTTACTGGTCTTCAAGACTATGGATATTTATACACATTTGATTTTTGAAGCAAGGACTCAAAGACCTTGAAGTATCGGGATGGCATGGAGGTAAGAAAAGTAACTGAACATTGTTTAAAATGCACAGTGATCTTGGTTTGTGTATGATGGTGAGTGAAGCCCCTAACATCATACTGGCTTGCTAGTTGTACAGCCCCCCCCTCAAACTGTGAACAACCAGAGTATCCTATTGGCTTGCATCAAAGGTAGTGAAACCGTGGGTACATTTCCTCCTGTGCTGCGGTGCTCAGGTTGTTTCTGTGAAACACATGTTTCCATGTACTCTGGTCAACGTGAACAAAACCAAAAACACTTCTGGTATCATGTTCAAGACACCTATTTGCATGCCTTGCCTTGCCTTCGGTACTGGTGACAGATGTTCAGGTGTCCTTCTGGCTGTGCATGTACTACTGTGCGTGGATGAGGAGCACTATGGCCCATGGATAATCGACCCATGGCTCTTGGACATGGACATGGTTTTGGAATCACTCCGTCAGGAAATGCAAAGTATTCAGGATGTTTGGCCGGCTGCTGTATCTGATGGATGCAAGTTAAAAGGTTTAAACCATTTTTGTTCCCCCGGTTGTACCTCGGTTGCCAAGTGCCAGTGTGCTACTGTTCAGGAAGATGTTCAGGTCGATCTATGTGGTGTGTAGACCACAGAGTTTACATTACATTGCAGTCATTTAGCAGATGCTTTTGTCCAAAGCGACTTACAATAATACAATAGACCCCCAGGAATTAACTGACCAGCAGACACAAAGAAGCGTTCAGTTGAAAGTTTCACACAGACGATTACATCACTTGTTCGTTATCCCAGCTTTCAACAGAATACAGATCATACAGATGGGACGCCAAACATGCAATCATAAGCTGTTTTATACATCATATGCTAATTACCCAAATAGTAAGACAAAGAAACCATGGTATAGAGCAGCAAGAAATTATTTATTTGCGCATTAAAAAAATACAATTATATTTATTGTTTTTGAAAGAGCAGGAAGCAGGCAACACTTTCCATCGCATCTGACAAACATCTGGCCTATTGTTGGATTATAAGAAAGTACAGTTGAAGGTGTGGGCCAGAGTTTCCTGTGTCAAGTGGAAACTTCACACAGGAAACGGTGCTGCTGTGGTAATACAGCTCTGCTTACCCACACTAAGCATGGCGCATGTTTTTGTATCGTGCCTGGGGGTGACCCTGGAATCGGCCTCTGGGGAGTTTCAGTGACATATCTTTTTTTTTCCATTTCCTGTCCTTTGGATATGGGTCTTATGCGTTCACGGCTCACTGGAGCCTATCGAAACAAACAGGAAAGCTGATGTGTGGTGCGGTACCTTGCGCATTCTGAACACACACACACCCGCCCAAAAAACACACATCCTTGTGAACTCGTGGACACTGTTGAGCTAAAAAACGTTCTAGTGGTTTCTCTGGCATGCATGCCATCAAAGGTGATCTCTATCACCGGCCAGCTCAGCGCCCGGCGGTCCTCAGTGGCGCGCCGCAACCGCAGAGTAGAAGCACTCAGGCTCCGCGCTGCCTCCGCCGCCTCTACGCCGGCTCTTCCTCGCGCTCACAGCGACGTACAGGAGATTGTCCACCTCAGGGCCACGCTAATCGGTAATCGTCATGACACAAAAAAAACGAAATAAAACATTCTATAAAGCCACATTATATTATGATTGTATTATATGTTATATTATTGACATTTTAGTAGGCTTTCAATGTTTTATATATATTTTTTAAAGATGCTTACCGTTTCCATGGCAACAACACGGCCTCTTGGTTCCGTAACCTCCCCTGTGAGGTAAACAAGTGTTTTGAGCAACAATACGATGAAAAAATTGGATTTTTCGCATTTGTTTTTGCATACCTCTACAGCGACAGGGGCATCTCTTTCTGGAGACGTACAGGCAGGTCAAAATGAACAGCAGGATGAGGGTGACTGCCAATGCTGGCGCCAGTATGTACATCACCAGAGGGTCGTGGCACAGATCTGTTTGAAGATGCAGCACAGGAGAACCCGTAAGACAATAGTACGGTACCTACCTAATAGTCTGTCGCGTTGCAAAGATGCAACGTGGCTGCAAAAAAAGCTGCAAAGACCTACCCACAATTTCCACCGCTGTCCCGTTTCCGAACAGAATCTCCCCGCACAAGCTCAGAACACAATAGTAGGTCCCGGTGTCCTCGGTGCGGAGGTTGGCCATCGGCAGGTGAAACGTGCAGCTCTTCAGGGCTGGTGGAAGTCCAACCCCGGGGGGGCTATTGCACAGGTTGTCGGGGTCAGCATGGGCGTAAAGGAGCGAGGGTCGAGATCCGCTGGGCCTGTACCAGTAGAAGCTGTGCTTTCCTGAACACAGCTCGGCGGCATGGACCTCGCAACTCAAATTCACGGCATTGCCCGGCAACAGCACCTGTGCGGGTCCCTGGCGGATGACCGCTCGTTTTGCCACCTCCGACCCCTTGACGTGAAGGAAGGAGCCGCGTTCATAGTTAATAGCTTGAGAGTTCGATAAAACGGTCTTCCCACAGTAATATGCGGCCGAGTCTGAGAGGCGAAGATGCCGGATCGTAAGGTTGTTCACACCTGGATGGATTTGTACCAAAAAGCGAGAATCGTTCTGAAACTCATTGTGCAGTTCATGTGTGGTTTCATATGCCGTAGTGGACGATATGACGCAAGGTCTGTCTCCTAGTTTTTGCCGGTACCAGTAAATATGGTACAATTTATCCCGTTCCTCGTACAAGCATGGGAAAGTTGCATTTTCTCCAACACTGGCTGTGATGATCTTCTCTTGAACGATGTCCCTTTTGGTAGTTTGCACCTGGGCTGCATCGTGATTTTCAGATAAGTAGAGTTGATACAATGATGGACATTTTAGTAGTTTTGGCACATCATCATCATCAGGTAAGAGAACACTCAGTTTCCATCTGATTTGTGTTTCGCTTTTGTAATTGATAGGCCAGCTCCTGAGGACAAGAGGGCCGGAGACGAACAATAGGGAATAATTGGGTCCTTCAGGTAGGATGATTCTATTCCGTAGTTTTGGGACATCCATCTTTAAATTGAAGTCAGGCAAGATTTATCCTTCTTGATCTGTGAGGAGTCGTTTGAACCCATAGGAATGTAGATTTGAGTGTCGTCATTGACATTATAACATTGAAAGCTAATTCCATTATTTATTCCATTTATTCTGTGAATAAAATCGCCAAGTGAAGAGGTAGGTGGTGGGTGGGTAGGTGATATTCATCACCCATAGCAGCGTTCTGTTTTGTAAGGGGGTTGATTAGATGGAAATAGACTCATCATGAACATATCTGTGTCATTAGCATGGGTTTTCGTCCAAATACCGTCACATATTGAGCAATGGCATAATTATTTGGCTAGTAGCTTAGCTTATAAATGCCTCTTTGTGACTTAACAGAGGAGACTACTTGTTACAAATTGACCCTTGCATTTTCCCTCTAATAAAGGCTGGGGATTTATATTTATTTTGGTTATTCACTGACCAGATTCAACCAGCTGCTGGTAAACATCTGGCTGACACATACTGCTATATACAATACAAGACATTTAAAAACATTGTAGATATACTATGTATATATACACACACACACACACAGCATTGAGTATTTACTTTTCTTTCATTCTTATCGTATGCATAACAGTATATATTCAGGAACAAAAAGCATACTATAACTATATACGAGAAGCATAATTGTTAGGCTATAAAATAGCTTAATTGTACACTTAATGATGCAAAAGACTAATTAGCCTAATGTCCCCACTGTTTCAGAATGTTTTAAAATATTTATTGTAGTAATTCATGAGAACTTAGACATAACTAAATAATGTAATTCAACAAAAGCTACACGTAGGGTCGAATGTGAACCATGAGCTTATGCAAAAACAATCGGTAAATTAAACTGACAAGTGCTTTTTGAAAGTTGTGTTCAAAAACTTCTGCGCTATGTGGCATGATATAATTCAAGCTAACATGCATTTAATTAACATGATTATTTCTTATAAACCTCTTATCTGGTGGCGGCATATACAACGTTAGCTTCTGGGTTGCTCTGGTTAGCTTCTGGGTTACATTTTGGCTGTTGTCTTCTGTTCTTCTTACGAGGGAAAGTCATCGTTGAGTAAGTTATGTTAGCAGCGTCCTGATCGTAGGGAAGTTTTCAAATTTGATGATATTATTAACACTTTAAAAGACAAAACATTCATTAACTACACTTCTTATATGGTTCATGATTCATGCTTTTCCAAGTATACAACTAGGTTTACCTGGCTTTCCTGGGTCTGAGACCTAATATTACTAGCTAAAAACAAAAGAGGGAATGTATGTTATTTATTTATATCAGAAAGGGTTCAGACCTTCAGACCATATTTGTTAAATTAAAATGTACAGGTGCAATATTTAGCCTACCTCTCTGGAGTTGACGTTGGCGTGTTACTCTTAAAATCAATCCCAAGATTACCGCTACAAAGACAACATTCATGGCACCCAGTAGTCCACAAACCGTCCGGGTTTTGGATTCCTCACAATTACCTTGGAATTAAAAGGGGGAAAGAAATTGAATCTCATAGCTGTGGTTACCTGTTGGTTCTCTTGATAAAACGTGATATCCATCGACGACATACATTGTGGTAATGAGAGCAACACTTTAAAAGAGTCTTTAAAAAAATGTTGAATTGCCCAAAAACAGTTTGTTCCCGAGGTAAGATATGTGAAAATACTACGTCTGACGCATTCACTTTTTTGAGAATATTGTGAACTGGAGTTCAATTCATCTCTTTTTATTCATTAATAGTAATAGTAATAATAGTAATAATAGTTTGTGCATGTGTGTGTATATTTCTTCTTTGCAGCTAAATAAGTTTTTCAATGACTGCGATATTCATGCAGTTTCTATTTAATGTGTTTATCTTACTCTATACAAAGTGACAAATAATAATACAACTATTATTGTTTACTTTTAGAGTTTGTGTCGTCGCCTTCGTGAATTCCATCATTTCCTTTGAAATAGACAAAAATATTACACCGTAAAAACCAAATATCAGATTCAATTTCAAAGTGATTGTAATACTGAGAGAAAACATGTATCTTACCTTGAAGCATTAACAATGTTAAATTGACCATAAACACCTCTGCATTGGTGTAGAACATGCAAAAATACCAGCCAGAGTCCGCTGAATTCACTTGAAGTATTGTTAGATTGAAGAAAGAGATACTGCTTTCAGTTACTAATCTACTCTGTGGGAAACCATGACTGTGTCTCCCTGTGTTATAATCAGTTCCATACACAGATGAGAGGACAATGGGATTGGATGTGTTAGCTGCTCTCATCCAGAAAGCCAGAGTTGTATAGCTGGACACATTGGTACAGGACAAGGTGACATTAGCCATCAGTTCTACCTTCATGATCCGATATTCAGGGAGCGAGACGACAAGCCAAGCTGAAAACAGATGAGTAAAAAAAATATATATCAACACTCTTTCATTATACAAAACTATAACTATTGTTGGAAGTGAAGTTCTTAAGACAGTGAGTGTTAACATGATGACAGTACTTACTTAAGGAGCTCAGAAGTAAATATCTTGTCAACACCAGCTCCATCATTGTCTCTTCTGTTAGTCCGTCTGGTGTTAACTCAGATGAAGTACGTGGTCTTCATGCAAAGAGGCGGGCTGACTGGTTGCCATGGCACTTTTATTTCATGTTGCATCAAACCAGAGCTTCCACTGAGGATTTTCATCGTCGCATCTTCAAATGACCGTTCAGTCGCAGCCAGAGGTGTAAACCAAATGTTTGCTTTTTTTAAATGTAAATTAGGAGGATTGAGTTTATTGGTCACATGTACACACAGTGAAAAAAAGTTCTCTGGATTTAACTCATCCTAGTCTAGTATTAGGAGCAGTGGGCAGCTATTGTATATGCAGCACCCGGCGAGCAGTGTAGGGGTCTGGTGCCTTGCTTATGGGCATCTTCGCCGTGCCCAGGTGTTTCAGGGGACTTGAACCAGTGACCTTCCTGTTCCCAAGCCAAGTCCCAACTGACTGAGCTAGTGCCGCCCACTTCCCAAGCTTTATGTGGTAAATATTTGATCGACTGAACGAGTAATGGACACATTTGACCAGCACACCAACAATCTCTAATTGGACTCAGAGGCATAGATTATAATTGATTAAAATATGTTTACATATGTACAATTGTATGTACATCAAATAATTAAAATGCGGACATATCTGAATGAGGAAGACCCACATTTTCACCAGTTTGTGCCTCGAGCGAAATCACAGCGACCGAACTGTCTGACCTATGTTCCTCCAGCAAGCGGGATTTTCAGACAACTTTGAACGCGCAACTGTGGATATTATTGAATGACGATATCCATTCACCACGATTCATTCATGCATTCTTGGCCCTTAACCTTCTGGTAAATTACTTTCCCCCCACTTCTCTACACACATGAGTGCACTGTGTGTTCTGCTCCAGAAACAGAAGCGTTGGCACAATGGCACTGAGTTAAAATTCATGGTCATTGATGGATATGAGTAATGGATCCTCACGTGCCCCACACCTAAAAGACATTCTAGCGATGAAGCTAGAGCCTGTGAGTTTTAAGCTTCCTGTCACGAGAGAGGGAGTGGGTTGGACCCCGAACGCAGACGCCGACAAGTGGAGAGTGATACGAGACGGCTTTATTTCCAAAAACACACACAAAACACAAGGGTACACGGGGAGGACGATCCGCGGAGTACCGGCAGGCAGTTGACCGGCGGGTAGTCCGGGACAGGGGAAGGAGTCTGTACCGGGGGTATCGGGTGCGGAGTACCGGCAGGTAGTTGGCAGGCGATGGATACCAGACGGGAGAACTACGTGAATAGTAGAGTAACGACCTCACGCTGGGGTAAAGGAAAGACAACGCATATATACCCCAGGTTAGGTGATGAACAAATTACACGGGGGGAAATTGAGTCCAGGTGTGTGTGTGTGTGTGTCCAGCGCACGTGGCTTGGCCACGCCCCCTGCCAACCAACGTGATTGTTGACAGGAGCGTGTGTGCGCCACCAGAGCACGTGGCTAGGCCACGCCCCCTGCCAACCACCGTAACCGTGACACTTCCCTTGTTAAAGCATCTGCCTCTCATGTCGGGGGGTTGTGAGTTGGAGCCCAGTGCGGGACACTCACGGTTACATTGGTGCTGTGACCCGGATAAGAGTGAGGTCTAGGGGGGTGAGTGTAATGGTAACCAGCCGGTTCTGCTGCTCAGTGAGTAAACCTCACTCCCCGACACCCAAACAACGTTCTAGCGATGAAGCTAGAGCCTGTGGGTTTTTATCTTCCCTTGTTGGAGTGTCTCTCATGCCGGGGGTCGTGAGTTCGAGCCCAGTGCAGAATACTCACTGTTACATACCCTTGTAATGGATAATACCCCCAGATGTGGTGATTCATATCATATGCTCCACAGACTTAATGAATGTGCAGAGAAAACTGCTGAACATGCTGTTCCATGACATCCATCGCAGTCTCACGTCTTACTTCAGCTCACTCTTGACTCTTCACGGCCATTGTAATGGGTGGAGTCTATTTTCTCCTCCTGGCGACATCGCCAAGCAGGTGGCCAATTATCACCTGATCAAGCCAGGCCCCCCACAGTACAGCGACGGTGCAGCTGAATGAAGCTACAGCGTTTCAGACAAACTACTGGGACTGCACCCCTACAATCCAGAGTCTTTCCAAGACAGAGTTCATGAACACGCTTTCCTGTCAAGGTGTTCGGTAGGTGTGGAGTTTTAGCTTCCCTAAGATAGCGCGTCTGCCTCTCATGCCAGGGGGGTTGAGGCATTCTTAACAGCAGCAGCATCTGCATATTGTTGTTTTGTAAGGCCTAGTCTGTGGTCTGCCTGGAACATGAAACTGCTACCGCTACCTCTCTGAGAATAAGGAGGAGCACAGAGTGGTTTTTAGACTCAGCAGAGGTGAATGGATGAAAATAGCACGTCTTCGCCCACACGCCCCATGAGTGTGAAAATTCGTATGGAATCCTTTTTTATTGGTCACATACATGTACACACACACAGTTTCTCTGCATTTAACCCATCCTAGTATTAGGAGCAGTAGGCAGTCCTTTGATATACAGTGCCCGGGGAGCAGTGTAGGGGTCTGGTGCCTTGCTCAAAGGCACCTCGGCGGTGCCAAGGTGTTTCGGGGACTTTGTTCCCAAGCCAAGTTCCGACAGACTGAGCTACTGCTGCCCTAAAAGTTAGAGTTAAGTTACATTTAAAGTGTGCATTATTTTAACACATATTTTGGAGGAGGATGAGAAGACGATTGAAGGCCAATTCAGATCAGCTTCAAAGCGTATTCAAAGTAAACAATTCTGTTGTACTGCAATGAAAATAAAGCGTTCTGATTCTGATTGACAGAATTCAACTCTGACCTCCTCAATCTGGCGATTTTGAAATGCGGCATTCCGGCACTGTTGAGTGTGTGTGTGGTTGGTGGCTGGTTTAAGCAGCCTCACCTAGCCTGAATTGGACTGATTGGCTGGTGAGGCTGTACAGCTGTGGGTCATTTTTAATTAAATGCTGGTGGGCGCCTTGCATGGCTGACTCCGACATCGGTGTTTGAATGGGTGAGTGTGAGGCTTGACTTGTAAAGCGCTTTGAGATTTGAGACTGGTTAGAAAAGCGCTTTATAAATGATGTCCATTTACCAACTGCCGTTTACCTGTGGTCATAGGCTCCTCCCAAACGGACTGTTACAACGCATGTCATAGTTCTTCGTTTTACATCCGTTACCAGCAAATATCAATACGTGTGTGTGTGTGTGTTGATTATAATTGTAGAACATCACTAGGACAGTGAAGCAAAAGAGAGAGAGTCTCTTGAGGCGGGAGGTGGGCTCATCTCACTGTAGCTTCCTGTAAACACACCACAGGAAACGGCTTGCACGGGTTTGGCCCGAAAGATGTGTATCTTTTGTTGAAGCACTGCAGCTAGGGTTCACAAGGACCATGTTTCAATGCAGTACAACACACCAAATAGTGCAATATAACAGTGATTTAAGGTAGAAAAATGGAACAGTATGGTACAGACAAATACAGAGAAAACACTGAAATAGAAAAAACTCAACCAAAAAACGGCCTGATTTTGAAGTCGATATCCTCCTCGTCATTATCGTCATTCTGGATGACGCACTTCTGCAATGATATGTTGTACATACTATTTGATATTGTAAACTAATTGTTACCTAATTGTTGCCCCTCAGAAGCTATGTTGTTGACTGCTGCTACCACCCTTAGAAGGGCACCCTTGAATAAGTACTCTCTGGTTAAATAAGGGGTACATCAAATTATATATATACTGTATATTTTCTTTAGTAATGCGTCAATTCGTAATGGTAGAATGGAACGGAAGAATCAGAAACGATTTGTTTATTTTCTTCTTTGTCGTTATGTAGTCAAGTTACCCCTTTGACGCTTTAACCTATGACACCTGTTTAAATTGTAACCCTGATAAAGGCTATATATTTTATAGTTTTTATGTTTTGTTTTAATATATACATACTTAAATATACACCAATTGATTAGGTCAGTCTGCCATGGTTTGCTGAAGCGGATGTTAAAGACATGCACAGGTAGCCTCGTGAATGAACATTGTAGCATTGTCAGCACTTTCTGAACAGCCGACCACACTTAACCTTGTTTTGCGCCTGAGAGACATGTGGCTGGTGAAGGTCTGCTGCTCTTCACTCACTCAAGACGGCAGACTCTGGGAGGACAGAAGACAGCGGCGAGAGACCATGGGCCCCCGCTCAACCCTTCTCCTGTGGGGATTGTGTACGTTTTTAAGATTTTCTTCTTACGACACGCTCGACACAACCGGTTTCGTCCCGGCGGTCCCCTCAATTTGTCTGACCCTTAAAGTTCCCCCCCCCCCCCAAAAAAATAGAATTGCGACCTGTTGTTTGTCGTAGGAACAAATACTGCGGTACTTTGTTGTTGGAACGCTGTGACCCGTCGATTGACCCCCAAAAGGTCACCTGGCATGGATAAAAATAAAGAAAAACGTGTTTCAAGTGACCAACTAGTTAGAATCCGTCTGTTAAGCATCATTGACAACCTCTTTACAATCACCCTCCTCCGTGGATCGTTAAATAAAACACATCTGGGGGTGGAGAGCAACTCAATGGGGATGTCATAAAAGGAGGCTGAGCTCTAAACCACACAACGCCAAAAGAGCATTTCAATCTTTTTTTCTTTTTTTGACAGCGAGTATCTGTGTGTGCGTTTAATCGGAAAGCGGTTAAAAAGCCCAGTTCTGTTTTGTGCCGAGCCGTCCGCGTTGGCGACCCATGTTCACCATACAATGAGGTTTGTACGTATGGGGCTGATGACGAGAGCGCCTTTTTTTCTCTCTCAATGCTTCTCACTCAACTGGTGGAAACGTTCATACATTGAGCCTGCATGTGAAACCCATTTGGTTAAGAGTTCTGTGTCAAATGTGTCACACTTGGTAATTAATACCCCAATAATATAACAATAAACCTATCGGCCCCGCCCTCCGACCTATAGCGATACAGCAGGTTGCTGGTCAGTAGCTATGCCTGTGTCCACGTCAACCTGGCGCCACTTCAAGTTTCTGTCTGCAAAAACCCAAATGGATGACGTTCCTTTTATTCTCATTTTCTAGCTAAAATTGTGCATTTTGTTTTATATTGCGTATTGACATTAACAACTTATTCTTATTGTTAAAAAAACATATTGTTTTAGTTTGTTGTTTATTTTCATTTTGCAGTTTCATAAAAGCAGGCATGCAAGTACTGATGTTTTATGAATAAATGTACAAATTTTTTGAGTGGTGTGTGTGTGTGTGTGTGTGTGTGTGTTTGTGTTTGTGACATAGAACGGTGCCAGAGTGACTCATGATTGTAATTCAAAGCATTCATATCCTGATCACACACAAACCTTAAAATAATAATAACAAAACAAACAAACAAAAAAAAGATATATAGGCGGCAGTATAGCTCAGGAGGTCACCTCACAACCGGAAGGTCGCTGGTTCGATCCCCGGCTCCACCTAGCAAAAACTGCCGAGGTGTCCTTGAACAAGACACCCTAACCCTAACTGCTCCTGACGTGCTGGCTGTCTCCTTGCATGTCTGACTCCGCCGTCGGTGGTTGAATGTGTGTATGAATGGGTGAATGTGAGGCATGACTTGTAAAGCGCTTTGGATAAAAGCATCCTTTACCATTACCATATATATATATATACAGTATATTAAATAAATAAAAACGTGGTAAGTGGTAAGCAACTGGGCATGTACCCAGTTGATGGCACACATCCAGCCAAATACTGCAGAATAATAACACCAAAGACTAAATAAATAATTCATTCAAATTTTTTCATTGGACAAAGGGGAAAATGTACATAGTTTATTTACACACACCCAATAGAGGTCATAAACCGCCTCGTCTTCGCGTCCTTCTCATGGTCCCCCTTTCAAAACAAACAAAACAAACCAACGCACTTTTATAATGTAACAATTTACCGACCGCCGGAGTTCTGAAGAAGAAACAACAAAGTCTGAATTATAAAATGTAAACACATCATCAGATCAAAGTGGATAAGAAAAAGGCAATACCTTGGCTGGATATCCTCTTGCTCATCTTGTACAACGCGGAAGCCTGAATAACCGTCAGGGATGACATACACAAAGTGGAGGGATTCTGGCATCTCTGCAGAGGAAAAAGCCATAAAAACACATTTAGTCTAAGAGGAAAGGCACGACCCGTAAACGTGAGTGACTTTCTCCCACCGCCCTGTCGCTCATCCGCGCCGCTCCCAAACAGAATGACTCCACAGGAGACCACGGCGCAGTAAAATGTCTCCGTGTCCCATTGAGATAGCTCGGCGAGGCCATCCCTTTGCAAGTGATAAACACAAGTCCTGGTGTGATTCTCGGGGTCCCCCTCGCACTGACGGTTCCCGACCCCGGCGCCGTAATGAACCCCGAGCCGGGATTCCGTTGCGCCCCGGAACCAGAACACCCTCGGCTCCCCCTCGCCACGGCGGTGGCAGTCGGTGGCATCCTGAACCACGCAGCTCACGGTCAGAGCGCCTGGCCGTCGGGGACCCTCTGGATGGACCACGGCGCGGACGGTGGACCCCGCTGTCTGCACGCTGAGGTAAAGACCCTCAAAGAAGGTGAATTCATGTGACTGGGAGCTCGTGGAGAAATAACTCCCCAAGTCCGAGAACTGTAGATCAGTGAATTGTGCACTTTTCTGCTTGCCAGGAACAGGCCCATCTTTTGCCAAATTCCTTATTATAATAGCATGTGTTGCTGGACTTCAGGTAGTACGATATCATCTGTGGACTCCGTCCTAGCATCTGCCAGTACAGGTAAAACTTGACTGCTTCGTTTTCTTCCAAAAGGCATTGAAACGTTACATTCTCCCCGATGCTGCTTGATATCAGGCCGTCCTTCTGGGAACCAGGCGAGAGTAGTTTTAAAGCCTCCCTATAATCTACAGTGGAAAATAATATAAGTTAATTTAAATGAATGATTCAATTGTAAATTCTGATTAATAAAAAATAAAAAAGATTAACACAATATCCCCAAAAAGTGTCATTGTATGAAAATATTAAAAAAAATTAAGATTACCATCATTAATTTGATTATTAAATTACAATTACAATTAAATAAATAAAATTACACTGAAGGTAAAGTCGCGTAGAAAGGAGCCAGTTGAGGTGGTTCGGGCATCTAGTAAGGATGCTTCCTGGTCGCCTCCCGAGGGAGGTTTTCCAGGCACATCCAACTGGGAAGAGACCACGGGGCAGACCGAGGTACAGGTGGGGTGATTACATCTCCACACTGGCCTGGGAACGCCTCGGGATCCCCCAGTCAGAGCTAGTCGATGTTGCCAGGGAGAGGGAAGTTTGGAGTCCCCTGCTGGAACTGCTACCTCCGCGACCCGATTTCGGATAAGCGGGAGAAGATGGATGGATGGATGGATGAAGGTAAAGTCTAATTTAATGTTACACATGAATACACATGATCCAAATGCAATAAAACATAAAATTATCTGAAGTGAATGTAAACGAAATTGCAAGATACATAAAAAAAAAAAAAGCGAATTACCTGTTTAAAAATTACCTGTTTTAGAGAATAGAAACGTCAGGGTGAAATGTAACATCAGAGACATCTTGGTGTGAAAATATCTGTTCAATGGAAAGAATGCAACCTCTTTTCAGCCTCTCTCTTCAGACACCAGCGTCTTTCGATTGGCCGGATCTGTTCAAGTGTTGTTCACAAGTCTGTTCACGTCATATTTAGGCAACACGGATCACATGTCCCCTAAAAACTAATACGCTGCGACACTTGAAAATGGAAATCGTCTCTAGCAGCAGATGTGGGGTTTTAAACATAGCGCACCACAACATGCCTTAAACGTAAATGTATTCGCAGTTTTGAATACTAAAATTGTTCATTATGATATGACAGTTAAGCTAGAGACATATTTTCACAGTTACGTGTACGTCACATTGTATTCATAGGAAAATATACATGGTATTGCCGATCAAATACACAATGGAACCGTTAAAATCTTCCATGTCCACTTGATGAGGAAGTTTAGTTTGACGAGTTCCAAAAAAATAAATCGAAAAGCGTTTTTGAACTCATGGAAAGCTTTGCCTGCGAATCGGCAAGGACATCACGATGAGACATTTAGATTTTTGAGGGCTGATACAATATGTGTATTGCGATTATGTTAATATTGCGATATTCCTATATTTGAATGTGTGATTTTTTTTGATTCAACATATACATTGAGGTTTGGCTTCAACAGGTCTGTCTGTGTCTGCCATTGTTTTTTAACTGAACGTGACCAAACCAATAATTTGCTTCGACTATGATAACATTGGTTTTCTGGCTTACAAAAATAAATCAGTTTTTCAGTCAACGTGACGATACGAATATTGTAGAAGCAAAGAATCGTGAAACACACCTGGATATAAATCATTGATCTTTAAATAATATGCAAAGATTGGCATAAAAAATAAGATTAAATGATATTGTCAATAAAACAATGATATTGTCCGAAAACCACAGAGGGACTGCACAGCATTTAGGCCCCTGAACCTTAAGCTACGGAAGCTGTGATTGGTAAGAGCCGATAAGTGGCCGAGCGGCGGCCTATCATCAAGGGTGGTAATCTCTGTGGTCTAAGATGGGTCTCAGATACACATCTTCCCTTTAACACATTCGCCTCCCAGCAAGCCATGTGTGCTGTGCACTCTACCTGCACCTGCAGACTGCAGACAGAATGAGAACTGGTACTTGGAAAAAGGTGCCACTGCCGACCCCCTACACTGCTTGCCCTGGGCAGCTGTATATACAATAGCTGCCCACTGCTTCTAATACTAGGATGGGTTAAATGCAGAGAAACTGATTTCACTTTGTGTACATGTTTGTGACCAATTAAGAGGGATTTTAGACCAGTGCTTGCCATACGCAACACAAAAAGATGGACTGTTCAGTAAATTAGGAGTCCTTCAAAAGAGCATATCTAGAAGATGACAATAAAACCAAACTCTGGGTTTGCATTGTGGTTTGGTTACGGTCAGGCTCTTTGAGTATCCTATTGGCTTGCATCAAAGGTAGCGAAACCGTGGGTACATCTCCTGTGCTGCGGTGCTCAGGTTGTTTCTGTGAAACACATGTTTCCATGTACTCTGGTCAACGTGAACAAAACCAAAAACCACTTCTGGTATCATGTTCAAGACACCTATGCCTTGCCTTGCTTTCGGTACTGGTGACGGATGTCCAGGTGTCCTTCTGGCTGTGCATGTACTACTCTATGGATGTATGTGTATGGATGAGGAGCACTAAGGCCCATGGATAATCGACCCATGGCCCTTGGACATGGACATGGTTTTGGAAACACGTCAGGAAATGCAGAGTATTCAGGATGTTCGGCCGGCTGCTTGACCATTTTTGTTCCCCCGATTCTCTGAAACCACTTTTTGCGGCTGTACCTCGGTTGCCAAGGAGTGTGCTACTGGTCAGGAAGATGTTTAGGTCGATCCATGTGGTGTGTAGACATTACATTACATTTAGCAGACACTTTGTCCAAAGCGACTTACAATAGTACAATAGACCCCCTGGAATTAACTGACCAGCAGACAGTTCAGTTGAAGCTTTCACACAGACGATTACATCACTGTGTCCGTTATCCCAGCTTTCAACAGAATACAGATCATACAGATGGGACGCCAAACATGCAATCATAAGCTGTTTTATACATCATATGCTAATTACCCTAATAGTAAGACAAAGAAACCATGGTATAGAGCAGCAAGAAATTATTTATTTGCGCATTAATTGCGCATTTGCGCAATAAAATAATCAAATATATTTATTGACTTTGTAACGGCAACAATTTCCATCGCAACTGACAAACATTTGGATTATTGTTGGGTTATAAGAAAGTACAGTTTTATGGTGTGGGCCAGAGTTTCCTGTGTCAAGTGGAAACTTGACGCAGGAAACGGTGCTGCTGTGGTCATACAGCTCTGCTTACCCACACTAAGCATGGCGCATGTTTTTGTATAGTGCCTGGGGAGTTTCAGTGGCATATTTGTCTTATATATATAACTATATATAACTATATATAACTATATATATATATAACTATATATATATATATATATATATAAAACTATATATAACTATATATATAACTATATATATATATAAACTATATATATAACTATATATATATAACTATATATATATATATATATAACTATATATATATATAACTATATATATATATATATATATATATATATAACTATATATATATAAATATATATTAATAAACTCTATCTATCTATCTATCTATCTATCTATCTTCATAACAACACGGGAAACCATGTCGACATCCTGTCAACAGTGTCAGAGGGGTCTTTGCTACGTGGAAGTCTGGAGAAGGCCCTGACCACAGAAACCACATGCTCTGTGTCGTCTGCACGAACAGAGTGCACGGAAGGCGCAGACATGCGGAACACACAAAACACTGGTTTTATTGATAAAAATTCATTTGTTTCGGCCAACAGTCACTCCTCATCTACAGTTTGCTACAGTTGGTGTTTTTGGGCATGCTAAAATATAAATATAAATTTATTGTGACCAATAAATTGTTTGTTTTTTGTTTCTCTGCATTTAACCCATCCTATTATTAGGAGCAGTGGGTCAGCTATTTTTGTATTCAGCACCAAGGGGGGGAAGCAGTGTGGGGTCTGGTGCCTTGCTCAAAGGCACCTTGGCAGTGTGCGCCCATGTGTTTTGGGGACTTGAACCGGCAACCTTCCGGTTCCCAAAGCAAAGTTCCGACAGACTGAGCTATTCTGCAGCCCGGTCGCAAAAATAGTCTTGCTCTGAAAAAATAAAGGCTGAGGCCGAGGTACAAAAGTGTAAATTGGTCACTCTCTTTTCATTTATACTGGTGCTGTCGACTAGTTAGTCATTTCACCACTGTCTACGACAGATTGGTTACCAAAGTGCACTTTAAATCCAGCCTCTTTCTCTTCATGTGGAATTTCCCACAAAGGAACGTGAACTCAAACTACCAACTAAGCCTGCAGCCTAATGAGAAGACATTGGGTTGGGTTTTAGTTTCAGTTGTTTTCTAGCTAACTCTGTGTAGGTTACCTAATTGTATGTGTATAATATATGTGTATATATATATATATGTATGTATTTTTTTATGAATCAAAATATTCCACTAGATTCCTAAGTATTACATGTGTACATAATCCTAAAGTGTAATTGTCTGAAAATGAATACTGGGTTAGTCAGATTGGGTTAATGACCTGTGTAGGCCTATGTGTTTTCCTCATCAGCCAAATCAAGACCTACATCATACATGTCAAGTGTATCCGGGGAGCGCATGGCAATCAAGTCTAATCTTCATTTCATAGTGGGCTATAATTTTAGAATGATTTGCGGTACCACTGTATATACCGTGATTAGTATGTGTAGTTTGTTGTGTATGGTCCATACGGTTAAACTATTGCCCAGCTACATTGAGCTTGTACTGTGTCATGCTTCCCTGAAGTGCCCGCAAAAAGCCAGGAGAATACACAGGCTAGGATTGGTCCACAGTGTTTGATTACAACAACATCAAGGCATTAGGAAACCTCTTTGAAATGAGGACGGGAGCATTCACCAATGTCCCGCGGGCCGCCTGTCCCCGACCCATGTGCCTATTCTTTTAGAAAAGTCATACAATAACCTAAATATACCTTGGCAACGTCAAGGGAGTGGAGCTTTTCACAGCAATGAAGCAGGACCTGCTGCACCTCCATGCCATCTTTCCGGACATAAAGATCATCCTTTCCTCCATTAATGAAAGATGTCACTGGAGGAAAGTAGATCCGTGAAAACTTTATAAGGCCAGAATGTGGGTGCACAGAGAGATGGGCAGATGTGTTAAGGATAAGGTGGAGAAATTGTCAGGCATCCTTGCATTAAATTTGACTGCCCTGGCATATTTTTTAAAGATGGAGCTCATTTTACAGATTTGGGGAATGATATGTTTTTAAGTGCCATAAAACAATCCCTTGAGGCTACAATCCAAAGGGCAAGGGCGGAAGCATAATAAAAGCAGTTTGGAGGCACATTCTCATTTGTCCATTGGTTATTACAGGTGTACCAAGTCAGTTAGTAATCGTTGTCCATTTCTCCCATTTGTCTTCAAATTGTGATTCTTGTAGTCTCAGTCGACATGTAGTTTTTTTCCATTATATCAATTGTATGATATATTTCCATTCTTTCTGAGTAGGAGGTTCCACCTTGTACCATTTTCTAGTGATTGCCTTGGGGATTGCCTTAAGTTCTCCCCATACTAGATTGTAGCCAAATAGGCCTGCATAGTTTTCAGTGACAAAAACAGATCAATTATATTAACATTCAATTTAAGGTATGATCTACACCAGACTTACTCAACAGGCCCATCCGGCCCAAAGACGCTTATTTTGTGGCCCCCGACATGCCTGGTTATGAATGCATAATAATTATAATTAAAAAAATAATAATAAATAAAAATAAAAAATAAAAATCCTGACCTGCTTTGGATCTACTTATGTGTGTCTCAGAGCAGCTACAACTGAGCAACAACCAGATCTGAAAGTACTTGTGAATGACTCAGAGCTCTCACTAGGAATAAGTAACAACTGTTTGTTATATTGTTATTGTTATTAATATTTGTGAAATGCAGACTCAGAGCTCTCAATAGGAATAAGTAAAATGTTGTTTGTTATATCGTTATTGTTATTAATATTTGTGAAATGCAGACTCAGAGCTCTCACTAGGAATAAGTAAAAAGTAGTTTGTTATATTGTTATTGTTATTAATATTTGTGAAATGCAGACTCAGAGCTCTCAATAGGAATAAGTAAAAAGTTGTTTGTTATATCGTTATTGTTATTAATATTTGTGAAATGCAGACACAGAGCTCTCACTAGGAATAAGTAGCAATTGCAAACTTTATCAATGTCATCAATGCAAAGCTATTCACTCCAGTGTTAATAAAACATCAGCTTCACCAACACTTGACACTACATTTGTTAATCAAATTGAGAATATTTGTTAAATATTCCATGATGCTTTGGAATGCATTAAAAATGACAAGCAAGACAGCATATTAAACAGCAGTAGTAAATACAGCAAATAAAATGGTACAAATATATGTTAATAATAATTTGTGGCCCTTTGCACCTGTTGTGGTTTAAATGTGGCCCTCTTGGCCTCTGAAGTTGAGTACCCCTGATCTACACAGTGGTTGAAAGTAATTTGATTAATTTACTCCCATTTGATATTACTTTAGACTTCTAATCAGAAGTCTAAATCGTCTTCTAAATACAGAGGGAAAATTAAAGATGTTTCACATAATTGATAATATAACAAGCTTTCAAAATACGACACATTCTCAAAGATTAAACCGGCATCTATCCGTTTTAAGTGTAACGTTGTGTCATATTAAGCTTTATTATCAATGTTAACTTACCTCTGTTGCATTGACATTAGCAATAGCGGTTACATCAGAATGAATTTTATTTATAATGACCAATGTATACATCAATAAGACTCACCAGATTAAACCTTAATACATCCATGTCCAAAACCAGATTAAACAGCTACGATCGAGCAAGGTCGTAGGCATTGTGGGAGGGGCGTGGCTTAAAGAACCAGTATATAAGGAAAATCAACGACCAGACAGAATATCCATGACTCTTTTGGGCTTCATGCGCCACTGAGCAGCTTCCATATGAATGAATGGGGCCTCCAACACTGGATCCAGTTATTTTAATACATCCATGGTCAGTAGCTATGCCTGTGTCCACGTCAACCTGACGCCACTTAGAGTTTCTGTCTGCAAAAACCCAAATGGATGAGGTTCATTTCATTGTGTGGTTGATTTATTATGTCAGTAAGTGCAGTATGTGTCGATTATCAGCCAATCTGGAGGATCAATTGTCTACAGTTGATGTAGACAATTGATCATATTGCACTACTGCAGTTGTTAGACAATTTCATGATGATGACAAAAGTAAGGAACATAAACTCATCAAACGTGAATTACATGTATACAAAAATATGTATAGAAAAATGCATACAAAAAGTGAGCTTCTGGGTTGTTCCCGGTATCTTCGTGTTTGGATCGTTCTTCAGAACATTGAGTAAGTCAACTTGGTCCTCAAGCTGGGGAAATACAGAAATACACCAAATATATTGTGACGCTTTAGCGGTGGTAGCCAGCTTGATACAGAAGACTGAGACAATGTTCTTATTTGATAGCCAAACTGGCCCAGATGTATTCCCTGCCGCAGCTCACAACTATCCCGGGGGTTGAAATGTCCACTCTTAAAAACAATAAACCAGGGTGGCAAGCCCAAAACGATATTCCTCCAACGCAAATAGTCTGTGTCTCTTTCTCCCCACCTACTCCACGCCGTCTCACCACACCCCCCTTTCCTCTCCTCCCGTTCCCGTTCCCGTTCCCGTCCCCGTTCCCGTCCCCGTTCCCGTTCCCGTTCCCGTTCCCGTTCCCGTTCCAACTCTCGCGTGACTCTCTCACTCCCGTTCCCACGCAACCTGTTCCCCCTAGCGCTCGCAGCCAATGACCCTCTATAGTGGACACTTCCCCTCAAACACATGCAGGTAAACGAACACACACATACAACACCCAATGAACTCCCCAACCCCCTTTGTCCTGGAGGGAGACCCATGGTCGGCCAGGCCACAGCGTTACAATATCATGGATTGAACTATCTTCAAATGTTACACAATTTACATTTAAAGGCCCAAAGCGTGCACACCTAAATAACTTAAACACGCTTAACTACTTAAACAACCTATCAGGAACTGTGCTGACCTGCAGACCTCACCATCATTTGTACTGAATTCAAATGCACAAGATGCAAGGTGATCCCGCAGTATGAATTTCCTACAGCAATAATATACAAATAAACTAATATACTAATATACAATACTATACTAAACAATTATATACGATAAACAACACTATATATTACCCATGATATGCTATCTATGCTTCAGGTGCCACAAAGTCGAGTTAGAATGAGCCTACCTCTCTGGAGTTGACTGTTTTTCGGTGTTATTTTTTGAATGACCCAAGATGACCAGAACGACAACAATCGCGACACCCAGGATTACACCGACCATGATCCAACGTTCATCAAGGGTTCCTACATTGGAACAGAGGATACATAGGCTCAGTTTCTGAGACAATGTGATCAATAAGATATATTTTTATTAATTCAATGATTCGATAATCATGTAATTTTACGTCACTCTTAGCGTTGGTGTCATCCTCTTCATCGCCATTCAAATAAGAACAGAGGAGAAAGAAATATATTTATCTGTGTATACATTTAATTCATCTTAACAAAACATGCTATTCATCAACATATATGCAATAATGAGAGAGGGTTACGGCACATATGTGAGAATTTCTTCTTTGTCTGCAAAATACATTTTTTTAAATTACGGCAAATTAATGTGTTAGCGGATTCGAATGTGTCTTTAATGTCTTAATTATTATTGTCTTAATCAATAAAAACGGTCAAATAATAATATTTAAAGTGTCTTAACTGTTAAAGATGATGTTGTCCCCTTTGTGAAATGTATCATTTTCTTTAAATGGACAAAAATATATAATATATAGTATATAAAATATAATAAATGGATAGTTAAAACGAAATATTAAGTGTCTGTTTATCGACATATATTGTAATAATTACTTCTTTGCAGTCTGTAAAATATGTCTTTTGATGACTGCGATATTCATGCAGTTTATATTTAATGTGTTTATCTTACTCTATACAAAGTGACAAATAATAATACAACTATTATTGTTTAGTTTTAGAGTTTGTGTCGTCGCCTTCGTGAATTCCATCATTTCCTTTGAAATAGACAAACATATTACACCGTAAAAAAAAAGTATCAGATTAAATTTCAAAGTGATTGTAATACTGAGAGAAAACATGTATCTTACCTTGAACCATTAACAATGTTGAATTGACCACAAGAATCTCGTCCATTTTGTAGAACATGCAAAAATACCAGCCAGAGTCTGATGAATTCACTTGCAGTATTGTTAGATTGAAGAAAGAGATACTGCTTTCTGTTACTAATCTACTCTGTGGGAAACCATGACTGTATCTCCATGTGTTATAATCAGTTCCATACACAGATGAGAGGACAATGGGCTTGGATGTGTTAGCTGCTCTCATCCATAAAGCGATTGTTCGATCGCTGGACACATTGGTACAGGACAAGGTGACATTAGCCATCGGTTCTACCTTCATGATCCGATATTCAGGGAGCGAGACGACAAGCCAAGCTGAAAACGGATGAGTAAAAAAATATATATATAAACAATCTTTCATTATACAAAACTATAACTATTGTTGGAAGTGAAGTTCTTAAGACAGTGAGTGTTAACATGATGACAGTACTTACTTAAGGAGCTCAGAAGTAAATATCTTGTCAACACCAGCTCCATCATTGTCTCTTCTGTTAGTCCGTCTGGTGTTAACTCAGATGAAGTACGTGGTCTTCATGCAAAGAGGCGGGCTGACTGGTTGCCATGGCACTTTTATCTCATGTTGCATCAAACCAGAGCTTCCACTGAGGATTTCCATTGTCACATCTTCAAATGATCATTCAGTCGCAGCCAGAGGTGTCAACCAAATGTTTGCTTTTTTAAATCTAAATTTGGAGGATTGATGTACACACACAGTGAAAAAAAGTTCTCTGCATTTAACACATCCTAGTCTAGTATTAGGAGCAGTGGGCAGCTATTGTATATACAGCGCCCGGCGAGCAGTGTAGGGGTCTGGTGCCTTGCTTATGGGCATCTCGGCAGTGCCCAGGTGTTTCAGGGGACTTGAAACCGGTGACCTTCCGGTTCCCAAGCCAAGTCCCAACTGACTGAGCTAGTGCCACCCACTTCCCAAGCTTTATGTGGTAAATATTTTATCGACTGAACGAGTAATGGACACATTTGACCAGCACACCAACAATCTCTAATTGGACTCAAAGGCATAGATTATAATTGATTATAATGTTTACATATGTACAATTGTATGTACATAAAATAATTAAAATGTGGACATATCTGAATGAGGAAGACCCAAATTTTCACCAGTTTGTGCCTCGAGCGAAATCACAGCGACAGAACTGTCTGACCTATGTTCCTCCAGCAAGCGGGATTTTCAGACAACTTTGAACGCGCAACTGTGGATATTATTGAATGACGATATCCATTCACCACGATTCATTCATGCATTCTTGGCCCTTAACCTTCTGGTAAATTACTTTCCCCCCACTTCTCTACACACATGTGTGTTCTGCTCCAGAAACAGAAGCTTTGGCACATTGGCACTGAGTTAAAATTCATGGTCATTGATGGATATGGGTAATGGATCCTCACGTGCCCCACACCTAAAAGACATTCTAGCGATGAAGCTAGAGCCTGTGAGTTTTAAGCTTCCCTTGTTAAAGCATCTGCCTCTCATGTCGGGGGGTCGTGAGTTGGAGCCCAGTGCGGGACACTCACGGTTACATTGGTGCTGTGACCCGGATAAGAGTGAGGTCTAGGGGGGGTGAGTGTAACGGTAACCAGCCAGTTCTGCTGCTCAGTGAGTAAACCTCACTCCCCGACACCCAAACAACGTTCTAGCGATGAAGCTAGAGCCTGTGGGTTTTTATCTTCCCTTGTTGGAGTGTCTCTCATGCCGGGGGTCGTGAGTTCGAGCCCAGTGCAGAACACTCACTGTTACATATCCTTGTAGTGGATAATACCCCCAGATGTGGTGATTCATATCATATGCTCATAAGGCATATGTGCCTTGCTCAAAGGCACCTCGGCAGAGCCCAGGTGTTTCGGGGACTTTGTTCCCAAGCCATGTTCCGACAGACTGAGCTACTGCCGCCCTAAAAGTGAGAGTTAAAGTTACATTTAAAGTGTGCATTATTTTAACACATATTTTGGAGGAGGATGAGAAGACGATTGAAGGCCAATTCAGATCAGCTTCAAAGCGTATTCAAAGTAAACAATTCTGTTGTACTGCAATGAAAATAAAGCGGTCTGATTCTGATTGACAGAATTCAACTCTGACCTCCTCAATCTGGCGATTTTGAAATGCGGCATTCCGGCACTGTTGAGTGTGTGTGTGGTTGGTGGCTGGTTTAAGCAGCCTCACCTAGCCTGAATTGGACTGATTGGCTGGTGAGGCTGTACAGCTGTGGGTCATTTTTAATTAAATGCTGGTGGGCGCCTTGCATGGCTGACTCCGACATCGGTGTTTGAATGGGTGAGTGTGAGGCTTGACTTGTAAAGCGCTTTGAGATTTGAGACTGGTTAGAAAAGCGCTTTATAAATGATGTCCATTTACCAACTGCCGTTTACCTGTGGTCATAGGCTCCTCCCAAACGGACTGTTACAACGCATGTCATAGTTCTCCGTTTTACATCCGTTACCAGCAAATATCAATACGTGTGTGTGTGTGTGTGTTGATTATAATTGTAGAACATCACTAGGACAGTGAAGCAAAAGAGAGAGAGTCTCTTGAGGCGGGAGGTGGGCTCATCTCACAGTAGCTTCCTGTAAACACACCACAGGAAACTGCTTGCAGGGTTTGGCCCGAAAGATGTGTATCTTTTGTTGAAGCACTGCAGCTAGGGTTCACAAGGACCATGTTTCAATGCAGTACAACACACCAAATAGTGCAATATAACAGTGATTTAAGGTAGAAAATGGAACAGTATGGTACAGACAAATACAGAGAAAACACTGAAATAGAAAAAACTCAACCAAAAAAGGGCCTGATTTTGAAGTCGATATCCTCCTCGTCATTATCGTCATTCTGGATGACGAACTTCTGCAATGATATGTTCTACATACTATTTGATATTGTAAACTAATTGTTACCGAATTGTTGCCCCTCAGAAGCTATGTTGTTGACTGCTGCTACCACCCTTAGAAGGGCACCCTTGAAAAAGTACTCTCTGGTTAAATAAGGGTTACATCAAATTATATATATACTGTATATTTTCTTTAGTAATGCATCAATTCGTAATAGTAGAATGGAGTGGAAGAATCAGAAACAATTTGTTTATTTTCTTCTTTGTCGTATGTAGTCAAGTTACCCCTTTGACGCATTAACCTATGACACCTGTTTAAATTGTAACCCTGATAAAGGCTATATATTTTAGTTTAGTTTTTTAATATATACATACTTAAATATACACCAATTGATTAGGTCAGTCTGCCATGGTTAGCTGAAGCGGATGTTAAAGACATGCACAGGTAGCCTCGTGAATGAACATTGTAGCATTGTCAGCACTTTCTGAACAGCCGACCACACTTAACCTTGTTTTGCGGCTGAGAGACATGTGGCTGGTGAAGGTCTGCTGCTCTTCACTCACTCAAGACGGCAGACTCTGGGAGGACAGAAGACAGCGGCGAGAGACCATGGGTCCCCGCTCAACCCTTCTCCTGTGGGGATTGTGTACGTTTTTAAGATTTTCTTCTCTTACGACACGCTCGACACAACCGGTTTCGTCCCGGCGGTCCCCTCAATTTGTCTGACACTTAAAGTTCCCCCCCCCCCCCCAAAAAAATAGAATTGCGACCTGTTGTTTGTCGTCGGAACAAATACTGCGGTACTTTGTTGTTGGAACGCTGTGACCCGTCGATTGACCCCCAAAAGGTCACCTGGCATGGATAAAAATAAAGAAAAACGTGTTTCAAGTGACCAACTAGTTAGAATCCGTCTGTTAAGCATCATTGACAACCTCTTTACGATCACCCTCCTCCGTGGATCGTTAAATAAAACACATCTGGGGGTGGAGAGCAACTCAATGGGGATGTCATAAAAGGAGGCTGAGCTCTAAACGACACAACGCCAAAAGAGCATTTAAATCTTTTTTTCTTTTTTTGACAGCGAGTATCTGTGTGTGCGTTTAATCGGAAAGCGGTTAGAAAGCCCAGTTCTGTTTTGTGCCGAGCCGTCCGCGTTGGCGACCCATGTTCATCATACAATGAGGTTTGTACGTATGGGGCTGATGACGAGAGCGCCTTTTTTTCTCTCTCAATGCTTCTCACTCAACTGGTGGAAACTTCTACATGAGCCTGCATGTGAAACCCATTTGGTTAAGAGTTCTGTGTCAAATGTGTCACACTTGGTAATTAATACCCCAATAATATAACAATAAACCTATCGGCCCCGCCCTCCGACCTACAGCGATACAGCAGGTTGCTGGTCAGTAGCTATGCCTGTGTCCACGTCAACCTGGCGCCACTTCCAGTTTCTGTCTGCAAAAACCCAAATGGATGACGTTCCTTTTATTCTCATTTTCTAGCTAAAATTGTGCATTTTGTTTTATATTGCGTATTGACATTAACAACTTATTCTTATTGTTAAAAAACATATTGTTTTTGTTTGTTGTTTATTTTCATTTTGCAGTTTCATCACATAAAGCAGGCATGCAAGTACTGATGTTTTAGGAATAAATGTACACATTTTTTGAGTGGTGTGTGTGTGTGTGTGTGTGTGTTTGTGTTTGTGATATAGAACGGTGCCAGAGTGACTCATGATTGTAATTCAAAGCATTCATATCCTGATCACACACAAACCTTAAAATAATAATAACAAAACAAACTAACAAAAAAAAGATATATAGGCGGCAGAATAGCTCAGGAGGTCACCTCACAACCGGAAGGTCGCTGGTTCGATCCCCGGCTCCTCCTAGCAAAAACTGCCGGGTGTCCTTGAACAAGACACCCTAACCCTAACTGCTCCTGACGTGCTGGCTGTCTCCTTGCATGTCTGACTCCGCCGTCGGTGGTTGAATGTGTGTATGAATGGGTGAATGTGAGGCATGACTTGTAAAGCGCTTTGGATAAAAGCATCCATTACCATTACCATATATCAGTGGTGAAGCGTCAGGGCCTTCAAGGTATTCAGAGAAGACCCTGGAACTCTCAGATGAAACCAAAAACTCGAAATTAATTGTATTAATAAAATGTAATACAATTTAATAACATTTAATAAAATTTAAATAAAATGAATAAATGAGAATCGTATCTGTGTTATATTACAGTGTTACGTTGATTTGTTTGTCTTTCTCGGTCCATGCACGACGCATTTGAGTGGTTTTGTGTTGGAAAAACAATGCAACCAATCAGATATTTTTCTGGGTTGCTGGGAAGAATATCCAACGTAATCAACCAAAGTATTCCCGCTGACATTGGCCCTTAGACGGAATGATAGCGTACGTTTGGATTGACAATTTGATCAACCAATCATATCGTGATTTGTAGCCAATGGGCGTATTCTTTTAGATTTCCCCGCAACTCAATATGGAGCTAGAAGGTGCAAGGTGGTGGCTGGCGCGAGAGTGGATCTAGCGTAGTGTTACGTTTTCTACGTTGTTTTTTTTTACGTCAAAATGGCAACAGGTGAAGATGATGTCGTTGCGGATTTATTGTCTGAACCATTTTCAAGACGACCATTTAATGTTAAGATGGACATTATTAAAAAAGGCCGTCCAACACCTGACAATCTTGAGCTGACTCAAGTAGTTAAAGCAGGCTATGTTCGCCATTTTCAGAGTAGCAACTGGGAAAGATACCCGTGGCTAACGGGCTCTACTAGCCACAAGAGGCTCTACAAGAGGCTCTACTGATGGGAGTGTTGCTGTTTGGGACCGACAAGAGAGCAGGGAATTGGAACTTATTTTGGATCTGAAAAGCGATCATCTTTATGACCTGATGGTGGTCGAACCATTCATCCAGAAGGACAGGAGAATGGATTTGGTCTTTAAGTGAACATCATTGGTGAGTGACACTCATTTGTCTTTGCTGGTTTTGTCTCAGCTGGTTGTTGCATTTTGTTTCCACACACTTGTTGACTGATTAGTTAATGGCTGTCTTGGGTTTGTTAAGCATTGTTGTGCATTTGAATTGAGAGTTTGGACTTGATCTTTCTTTGCATCGCTTAACGTGAAAAGACTTGACGTAACTAAGAGTTACAAAACCGCGATCAATAATCACCTAATTTGCATATGTTTTGTCATTAGCACTTTCACCTTTTCACTTTCATTTTGACAGGTGAAAGTGCTAATGACAAGACATATGCCAGAGACATTTGGTGATTATTGATCGCTATTTTGGAACTTAAAGTTCCAAAGTTACGTTAAGCCTTTTCACGTGAAGCGTGTTAGACCGTCCCTTTAACCGATAGCCTGTGTGGTGGTCTGTGGTGGTCTGTTACTTCACTACATGGACACTGCTTTACAACTAGGGTACACATGGGAATTGGCTGCGACAATCTGATCTGCCTAAATGAGATAAGGCATAAAGTGACTCCTCCGTGACGTCCGTCTGACTAGAACAACTGAATTTTCGAATGGTGGTGGTGATGGTGGGGGTGGTGGTCTACAGCAGGGGTTCCCAAAGTGGGGGTCGCGGGACCCCGAGGGGGGGGGGGGTGCGCGGGACCCCGAGGGGGGGGGGGGGGGGGGTCGCGAGATGATTTCAGAATCCTCTTGATGTGACCATGAGGTTTTTATTGTTAATAATAACGTGTGCATAGATATTTTGATATATGTACGGGTGACGAATAAAGGAATTTTGATAACGACAGATTCACGACAGTATCATTTGCAGCTGAAAAAAAAGCCCCACACAATTTTCAATATCACGATTCCCCCCCCCCCCCCCCCCCTTGGACTTCACGATGTTCTCGATGGTGAAGATCTGTGCACACGTTGTTTTTAATGTTCCAGTCCCTCCGGTGATAGTGAGGGGGGGGGGGTCTGTTATGTTGGGGGTCGCGGGCTGAAAAGTTGGGGAACCCCTGGTCTACAGAAGGTCCAGTTGTGATAGACACGCTTCGCCACTGCCATATATATATATATATATACAGTATATTAAATAAATAAAAACGTGGTAAGTGGTAAGCAACTGGGCATGTACCCAGTTGATGGCACACATCCAGCCAAATACTGCAGAATAATAACACAAGACAAAATAAATAATTCATTCATATTGTTTCATTGGACAAAGGGGAAAATGTACATAGTTTATTTACACCCAATAGAGGTCATAAACCACCTCGTCTTCACGTCCTTCTCATGGTCCCCCTTTCAAAACAAAACAAACCAACGCACTTTTAAAATGTAACAATTTACCGACCGCCGGAGTTCTGAAGAGGAAACTCCGAAGTCTGAATTCTAAAAAAAAAAAATCATCAGATCAAAGTGGATAAGAAAAAGGCAATACCTTGGCTGGATATCCTCTTGCTCATCTTGTACAACGCGGAAGCCAGAATAACCGTCATCTCTGCAGAGGAAAAAGCCATAAAAACACATTTAGTCTAAGAGGAGAGGCACGACCCGTAAACGTGAGTGACTTTCTCCCACCGCCCTGTCGCTCGTCGGCGCCGCACCCAAACAGAATGACTCCACAGGAGACCACGGCGCAGTAAAATGTCTCCGTGTCCTGTTGAGATAGCTTGTCGAGGCCATCCCTTTGTAAGTGATAAACACAAGTCCTGGTGTGATTCTCTGGGTCCCCCTCGCACTGACGGTTCCCGACCCCGGCGCCGTAATGAACCCCGAGCCGGGATTCCGTTGCGCCCCGGAACCAGAACACCCTCGGCTCCCCCTCGCCACGTTTCGGTGGCAGTCGGTGGCATCCTGAACCACGCAGCTCACGGTCAGAGCGCCTGGCCGTCGGGGACCCTCTGGATGGACCACGGCGCGGACGGTGGACCCCGCTGTCTGCACGCTGAGGTAAAGACCCTCAAAGAAGGTGAATTCATGTGACTGGGATTCATTTAAATGAATGATTCAATTGTAAATTATGATTAATAAAAAATTTAAAAGATTAACACAATATCCCCAAAAAGTGTAATTGTATGAAAATATTTAAAAACATTAAGATTACCATCATTAATTCGATTATTAAATTACAATTACAATTAAATAAATAAAATTACACTGAAGGTAAAGTCTAATTTAATGTTACACATGAATACACATGATCCAAATGCAATAAAACAATAATCTGAAGTGAATGTAAACGAAATTGCAAGATACATTTAAAAAAAAAAGCGAAAATTACCTGTTTTAGAGAAACGTAATGGTATAGAAACGTCAGGGTGAAATGTAACATCAGAGACATCTTGGTGTGAAAATATCTGTTCAATGGAAAGAATGCAACCTCTTTTCAGCCGCTCTCTTCAGACACCAGCGTGTCTTTCGATTGGCCGGATCTGTTCAAGTGTTCATGTCTTATTTAGGCAACACGGATCACATGTCCCCTAAAAACTAATATGCTGCGACACTTGAAAATGGAAATCGTCTCTAGCAGCAGATGTGGGGTTTTAAACGTAGCGCACCACAACATGCCTTAAACGTAAATGTATTTGCAGTTTTGAATACTAAAATTGTTCATTATGATATGACTGGTAAGCAAGAGACATATTTCCACAGTTACGTGTACATCACATTGTATTCATAGGAAAATATACATGGTATTGCCGATCAAATACACAATGGAACCGTTAATATCTTCCATGTCCACTTGATGAGGAAGCTTAGTTTGACAAATAAAAAAATCAATCAAAAAGCGTTTTTGAACTCATGGAAAGCTTTGCCTGGGAATCAGCAGGGACATCACGATGAGACATTTAGATTTTTGAGGGCTGATACAATATGTGCGATTCTGTTAATATTGCGATATTCCTATATTTTAATGTGTGATTTTATCTTTTGTGTGGATTCAACATATACATTGAGGTTTGGCTTGATCAGGTCTGTCTGTGTCTGCCATTGTTTTTTAACTGAACATGACCAAACCATTCATTTGCTTCGACTATGTAACATTGGTTTTCTGGCATAAAAAGAAAAACAGTTTTTCAGTCAACGTGACGATACGAATATTGTAGAAGCAAAGAATCGTGAAACACACCTGTATATAAATCTTTGATCTTTAAATAATATGCAAATATTGGCATAAAAAATAAGATTAAATTAAATTGTCAATAAAACAATGATATATATACTGTATATAGGCCCCTGAACCTTAAGCTACGGAAGCTGTGATTGGTAAGAGCCGATAAGTGTCATCAAGGGTGGTAATCTCTGTGGTCTAAGATGGGTCTCAGATTCACATCTTCCCTTTAACACTTTAACTTGCCTCCCATCAAGCCATGTGTGCTGTGCACTCTACCTGCACCTGCAGACTGCAGACAGAATGAGAACTGGTACTTGGAAAAAGGTGCCACTGCCAAGGTGCCCTTGAGCAAGGCACCAGACCCTCTACACTGCTTGACCCAGGCAGCTGTATACACAATAGCTGCCCACTCACTGCTTCTAATACTAGGATGGTTAAATGCAGAGAAACTGATTTCACTGCGTGTACTGCATGTATGTGACCAATTAAGAGGGATTCAAGCCTTCATTCAGGGTCATGTCGTTCTTTACTGGTCTTCAAGACTATGGATATTTATATACATTTGATTTTTGAAGCAAGGACTCGAAGACCTTGAAGTATCGGGATGGCATGGAGGTGAGAAAAGTGACTGAACATTGTTTAAAATGCACAGTGATCTTGGTTTGTGTATGATGGTGAGTGAAGCCCCTCACAGCATACTGGCTTGCTAGTTGTACAGCCCCCCCATCAAACTGTGAACAACCAGAGTATCCTATTGGCTTGCATCAAAGGTAGTGAAACCGTGGGTACATTTCCTCCTGTGCTGCGGTGCTCAGGTTGTTTCTGTGAAACACATGTTTCCATGTACTCTGGTCAACGTCAACAAAACCAAAAACCACTTCTGGTATCATGTTCAAGACACCTATGCCTTGCCTTGCTTTCGGTACTGGTGACGGATGTCCAGGTGTCCTTCTGGCTGTACATGTACTACTGTATGGATGTATGTGTATGGATGAGGAGCACTAAGGCCCATGGATAATCGACCCATGGCCCTTGGACATGGACATGGTTTTGGAAACACGTCAGGAAATGCAGAGTATTCAGGATGTTCGGCCGACTGCTTGACCGTTTTTGTTCCCCCGATTCTCTGAAACCACTTTTTGCGGCTGTACCTCGGTTGCCAAGGAGTGTGCTACTGGTCAGGAAGATGTTTAGGTCGATTCATGTGGTGTGTAGACATTACATTACATTTAGCAGACACTTTGTCCAAAGCGACTTACAATAGTACAATAGACCCCCTGGAATTAACTGACCAGCAGACAGTTCAGTTGAAGCTTTCACACAGATGATTACATCACTGTGTCCGTTATCCCAGCTTTCAACAAAATTCAGATCATACAGATGGGAAGCCAAACATGCAATCATAAGCTGTTTTATACATCATATGCTAATTACCCTAATAGTAAGACAAAGAAACCATGGTATAGAGCAGCAAGAAATTATTTATTTGCGCATTAATTGCGCATTTGCGCAATAAAATATTCAAATATATTTATTGACTTTGTAACGGCAACACTTTCCATGGCAACTGACAAACATTTGGATTATTGTTGGGTTATAAGAAAGTACAGTTTTATGGTGTGGGCCAGAGTTTCCTGTGTCAAATGGAAACTTCACACAGGAAACGGTGCTGCTGTGGTCATACAGCTCTGCTTACCCACACTAAGCATGGCACATGTTTTTGTATAGTGCCTGGGGGTGACCCTGGAATCGTTCTCTGGGGAGTTTCAGTGGCATATTTGTCTTATATATAACTATATATATAACTATATATATATAACTATATATATATATATATATATATATATATATATATATATATATTTAGATTTCATTTAAATATATTTTTGTTTATACAATTTTTATTTAGTTAGTTGTTTTGTTTTTTTAGGTATTAGTATTTTTGTGTGTGCATTTATTCCCCCTGTGTCAACTGTTGCACCTTAATTTCCCTCGGGATTAATAAAGTAATCTGAATCTGAATCTGAATCTGAATCTGAATATATAACTATATATATATATATATATATATATATAAATATCTATATAACTATATATATAACTATATATATATAACTATATATATATATATATATAACTATATATATATATATAAATATATATTAATAAACTCTATCTATCTATCTATCTATCTATCTATCTATCTATCTATCTTCATAACAACACGGGAAACCATGTCGACATCCTGTCAACAGTGTCAGAGGGGTCTTTGCTACGTGGAAGTCTGGAGAAGGCCCTGACCACAGAAACCACATGCTCTGTGTCGTCTGCACGAACAGAGTGCACGGGAGGCGCAGACATGCGGAACACACAAAACACTGGTTTTATTGATAAAAATACATTTGTTTCGGCCAACAGTCACACACTCATCTACAGTTTGCTACAGTTGGTGTTTTTGGGCATGCTAAAATATAAATATAAATTTATTGTGACCAATAAATTGTTTGTTTTTTGTTTCTCTGCATTTAACCCATCCTATTATTAGGAGCAGTGGGTCCGCTATTTTTGTATTCAGCACCAAGGGGGGGAAGCAGTGTGTGGGGTCTGGTGCCTTGCTCAAAGGCACCTTGGCAGTGTGCGCCCATGTGTTTTGGGGACTTGAACCGGCAACCTTCCGGTTCCCAAAGCAAAGTTCCGACAGACTGAGCTGTTCTGCCGCCCGGTCGCAAAAATAGTCTTGCTCTGAAAAAATAAAGGCTGAGGCCGAGGTACAAAAGTGTAAATTGGTCACTCTCTTTTTATTTATACTGGTGCTGTCGACTAGTTAGTCATTTCACCACTGTCTACGACAGATTGGTTACCAAAGTGCGCTTTAAATCCAGCCTCTTTCTCTTCATGTGGAATTTCCCACAAAGGAACTTGAACTCAAACAACCAACTAAGCCTGCAGCCTAATGAGAAGACATTGGGTTGGGTTTTAGTTTCAGTTGTTTTCTAGCTAACTCTGTGTAGGTTACCTAATTGTATGTGTATAATATATGTGTATATATATATATGTATGTATTTTTTTATGAATCAAAATGTTCCATTAGATTCCTAAGTATTACATGTGTACATAATCCTAAAGTGTAATTGTGTGAAAATGAATACTGGGTTAATCAGATTGGGTTAATGACCTGTGTAGGCCTATGTGTTTTCCTCATCAGCCAAATCAAGATCTACATCATACATGTCAAGTGTATCCGGGGAGCGCATGGCAATCAAGTCTAATCTTCATTTTATAGTGGGCTATAATTTTAGAATTATTTGCGGTACCACTGTATATACCGTGATTAGTATGTGTTGTTTGTTGTGTATGGTCCATACGGTTAAACTATTGCCCAGCTACATTGAGCTTGTACTGTGTCATGCTTCCCTGAAGTGCCCGCAAAAAGCCAGGAGAATACACAGGCTAGGATTGGTCCACAGTGTTTGATTACAACAACATCAAGGCATTAGGAAACCTCTTTGAAATGAGGACGGGAGCATTCACCAATGTCCCGCGGGCCGCCTGTCCCCGACCCATGTGCCTATTCTTTTAGAAAAGTCATACAATAACCTAAATATACCTTGGCAACGTCAAGGGAGTGGAGCTTGTCACAGCAATGAAGCAGGACCTGCTGCACCTCCATGACATCTTTCCGGACATAAAGATCATCCTTTCCTCCATTAATGAAAGATGTCACTGGAGGAAAGTAGATCCATGAAACTTTACAAGGCCAGAATGTGGGTGAACAGAGAGATGGGCAGATGTGTTAAGGATAAGGTGGAGAAATTGTCAGGCATCCTTGCATTAAATTTGACTGCCCTGGCACATTTTACAGATTTGGGGAATGATATGTTTTTAAGTGCCATAAAATAATCCCTTGAGGCTACAATCCAAAGGGCAAGGGCAGAAGCATAATAAAAGCAGTTTGGAGGCACATTCTCATTTGTCCATTGGTTATTACAGGTGTACCAAGTCAGTTAGTAATCGTTGTCCATTTCTCCCATTTGTCTTCAAATTGTGATTCTTGTAGTCTCAGTCGACATGTCGTTTTTTTCCATTATATCAATTGTATGATATATTTCCATTCTTTCTGAGTAGGAGGTTCCACCTTGTACCATTTTCTAGTGATTGCCTTGGAGATTGCCTTAAGTTCTCCCCATACTAGATTGTGGCCAAATAGGCCTGCATAGGTTTCAGTGACAAAAACAGATCAATTATATTAACATTCAATTTAAGGTATGATCTACACCAGACTTACTCAACAGGCGGCCCGCGGGCCGCATCCGGCCCGAAGACGCTTATTTTGTGGCCCCCGACATGCCTGGTTATGAATGCATAATAATTATAATTAAAAAAATAATAATAAATAAAAATAAAAAAATTAAATCCTGACCTGCTTTGGATCTACTTATGTGTGTCTCAGAGCAGCTACAACTGAGCAACAACCAGATCTGAAAGTACTTGTGAATGACTCAGAGCTCACACTAGGAATAAGTAACAACTGTTTGTTATATTGTTATTGTTATTAATATTTGTGAAATGCAGACTCAGAGCTCTCAATAGGAATAAGTAAAAAGTTGTTTGTTATATTGTTATTGTTATTAATATTTGTGAAATGCAAACTCAGTGCTCTCAATAGGAATAAGTACAAAGTTGTTTGTTATATTGTTATTGTTATTAATATTTGTGAAATGCAGACACAGAGCTCTCACTAGGAATAAGTAGCAATTGCAAACTTTATCAATGTCATCAATGCAAAGCTATTCACTCCAGTGTTAATAAAACATCAGCTTGACCAACACTTGTCATCCTTGGAAATGCAGTCGCTACACTACATTTGTTACTCAAATTGAGAATATTTGTTAAATATTCCATGATGCTTTGGAATGCATTAAAAATGACAAGCAAGACAGCATATACTACAGCAGTAGTAAATACAGCTAATAAAATGGTACAAATATATGTTAATAATAATTTTGGCCCTTGGCACCTGTTGTGGTTTAAATGTGGCCCTCTTGGCCTCTGAAGTTGAGTACCCCTGATCTACACAGTGGTTGAAAGTAATTTGAATAATTTACTCCCATTTGATATTACTTTAGACTTCTAATCAGAAGTCTAAATCGTCTTCTAAATACAGAGGGAAATATGTATTAATTTACACGAATATGATTAGAATGATACATTAAAGATGTTTCACATAATTGATAATATAACAAGCTTTCAAAATACGACACATTCTCAAAGATTAAACCGGCATCTATCCGTTTTAAGTGTAACGTTGTGTCATATTAAGCTTTATTATCAATGTTAACTTACCTCTGTTGCATTGACATTAGCAATAGCGGTTACATCAGAATGAATTTTATTTATAATGACCGTTCATTTAATACATCAATAAGACTCACCAGATTAAACCTTAATACATCCATGTCCAAGACCAGATTAAACAGCTACGATCGAGCAAGCTCGTAGGCATTGTGGGAGGGGCGTGGCTTAAAGAACCAGTATATAAGGAAAATCAACGACCGGAAACCACCGACAGAATATCCATGGGACTCTTTTGGGCTTCATGCGCCACTGAGCAGCTCCCATATGAATGAATGGGACCTCCAACACTGGATCCAGTTCTTTTAATACATCCATGGTCAGTACCTATGCCTGTGTCCACGTCAACCTGACGCCACTTAGAGTTTCTGTCTGCAAAAACCCAAATGGATGACGTTCATTTCATTGTGTGGTTGATTTATTATGTCAGTAAGTGCAGTATGTGTCGATTATCAGCCAATCTGGAGGATCAATTGTCTACAGTTGATGTAGACAATTGATCATATTGCACTACTGCAGTTGTTAGACAATTTCATGATGATGACAAAAGGAAGGAACATAAACTCATCAAACGTGAATTACATGTATACAAAAATATGTATAGAAAAATGCATACAAAAAGTGAGCTTCTGGGTTGTTCCTGGTATCTTCGTGTTTGGATCGTTCTTCAGAACATTGAGTAAGTCAACTTGGTCCTCAAGCTGGAGAAATACAGAAATACACCAAATATATCATGGATTGAACTCTCTTCAAATACTCTACACAATTTACATTTAAAGGACCAAAGCGTACATACCTAAATAACTTAAACACGCTTAGCTACTTAAACAACCTATCAGGAACTGTGCTGACCTGCAGACCTCACCATCATTTGTACTTAATTCAAATGTACAAGATGCAAGGTGATCCCGCAGTATGAACTTAAACAACAATATACAAA
This sequence comes from Muraenolepis orangiensis, assembly GCA_027704905.1. Classification (NCBI taxonomy): domain Eukaryota; kingdom Metazoa; phylum Chordata; class Actinopteri; order Gadiformes; family Muraenolepididae; genus Muraenolepis; species Muraenolepis orangiensis. The sequence goes on from JANIIK010000699.1 coordinate 94,224, forward strand.
TATACTAATATACTAATATACAATACTATACTAAACAATTCTATACGACAAACAACACTATATATTACCCATGATATGCTATCTATGCTTCAGGTGCCACAAAGTCGAGTTAGAATGAGCCTACCTCTCTGGAGTTGACTGTTTTTCTGTGTTATTTTTTGAATGACCCAAGATGACCAGAACAACAACAATCGCGACACCCAGGATTACACCGACCATGATCCAACGTTCATCAAGGGTTCCTACATTGGAACAGAGGATACATTGTCTCAGTTTCTGAGTTTCTTCTTTTTCTTCTTTTTAAATTACAGCAAATGAATGTGTTAGCGGTTTCGAATGTGTCTTTAATGTCTTAATTATTATTGTCTTAATCAATAAAATGGTCAAATAATAATATTTAAAGTGTCTTAACTGTTACAGAGATGATGTTGTCCCCTTTGTGAAATGTATCATTTTCTTTAAATGGACAAAAATATATAATATATAGTATATAAAATATAATAAATGGATAGTTAAAACGAAATATTAGATTGAATAGAAATCAAAGTGTCTGTTTATCGACATATATTGTAATAATTACTTCTTTGCAGTCTGTAAAATATGTCTTTTGATGACTGCGATATTCATGCAGTTTATATTTAATGTGTTTATCTTACTCTATACAAAGTGACAAAAAGATATATTGTTAACTTTTAGAATTTGTGTCGTCCTCTTCGTGAATTATATAATTTCCTTTGAAATTGACAAAAATATTTCACTGTAAAAACCAAATATCGGATTAATTGTAATTGTCAGTTCTAATTATTTTAATTCATTAGTATTATACATAGTATTGTTGGTTCAGTGATTAATCAGTTGATCTATAAACTCATTAATAACAGTAAGAGAGCAAGCAGACAAATTACATTTTCTCTGAAACCAACAATTTTTATTTGGTTTTATCATATTGTATTTTTATTTAATAAATGCCTACAATTTTGACATTTAGTCATCGTCTAAGCCTAAAAAGTCATGAGGTGGATGTGGTCACTGGGGCTGGACAATATGCCATTTGTTAAAACAGTATGCTGCTATAGCGTTTATAACCATAACATTTTAAATGTTAATCTCTCAGTAGACGTCAAATGCTGTAGGTATTTGTTTCAGGTTTTTAGGGTGCATGTCAACGCATCAAGTTGAATTATTGCGTATAGATTTGTATCACCCGTAGCAGAGTTCTGTTTTGTAAGGGGGTCGATTAGATGGAATCTAATGAACATATCTGTGTCATTAGCATGGTGTTTAGTCCAAATACCTTCACATATTGAGCAATGGCATAATTATTTGGCTAGTAGCTTAGCTTACAAATGCCGCTTTGTGACTTAACAGAGGAGACTACTTGTTACAAGTTGACCCTTGCATTTTCCCTCTAATAAAGGCTGGGGATTTATATTTATTTTGGTTATTCACTGTCCAGATTCAACAATACAATACAAGACATTTAAAAAACATTGTAGATATACTATATATATATACATACACACACACACACACACACGCACACACACACACACACACACACACATACACACACACACACACACACACACACACACAGCATTGAGTATTTAGTTTTCTTTCATTCTTATCGTATGCATAACAGTATATATTCAGGAACCAAAAGCATACTATAACTATATACGAGAAGCATAATTGTTAGGCTATAAAATAGGTCAATTGTACACTTAATGATGCAAAAGACAATAAGCCTAATATCCACACTTTTTCAGAATGTCCCTGTTTTAAAATATTTATTGTAAATCTTATGTAATTATTATGTAATTCATGAGAACTTAGACATAACAAAAGAATGTAATTCAACAAAAGCTACACGTAGGGTCGAATGTGAACCATGAGCTTATGCAAAAACAATCTGTAAATTAATTTTTTTGTCAAAAGTGCTTTTTGAAAGTTGCGTTCAAACACGCCTGCGCTATGTGGCTTGATGTAATTGAAGCTAACATGCATTTAATTAACATGATTATTTCTTATAAAACTCTTATCTGGTGGCGGCATATACAACGTTACCTTACTCTATACAAAGTGACAAATAATAATACAACTATTATTGTTTACTTTTAGAGTTTGTGTCGTCCCCTTCGTGATTTCCATCATTTCCTTTGAAATAGACAAAAATATTACACCGTAAAAACCAAATATCAGATTCAATTTCAAAGTGATTGTAATACTGAGAGATAACATGTATCTTACCTTGAACCATTAACAATGTTGAATTGACCACAAGAATCTCGTCCGTTGTTGTAGAACATGCAAAAATACCAGCCTGAGTCTGATGAATTCACTTGCAGTATTGTTAGATTGAAGAAAGAGATACTGCTTTCTGTTACTAATCTACTCTGTGGGAAACCATGACTGTATCTCCATGTGTTATAATCAGTTCCATACACAGATGAGAGGACAATGGGCTTGGATGTGTTAGCTGCTCTCATCCATAAAGCGATTGTTGGATAGCTGGACACATTGGTACAGGACAAGGTGACATTAGCCATCGGTTCTACCTTCATGATCCGATATTCAGGGAGCGAGACGACAAGCCAAGCTGAAAACGGATGAGTAAAAAAATATATATATCAACAATCTTTCATTATACAAAACTATAACTATTGTTGGAAGTGAAGTTCTTAAGACAGTGAGTGGTAACATGATGACAGTACTTACTTAAGGAGCTCAGAAGTAAATATCTTGTCAACACCAGCTCCATCATTGTCTCTTCTGTTAGTCCGTCTGGTGTTAACTCAGATGAAGTACGTGGTCTTCATGCAAAGAGGCGGGCTGACTGGTTGCCATGGCACTTTTATCTCATGTTGCATCAAACCAGAGCTTCCACTGAGGATTTTCATCGTCACATCTTCAAATGACCGTTCAGTCGCAGCCAGAGGTGTCAATCAAATGTTTGCTTTTTTTTAATCTAAATTTGGAGGATTGAGTTTAATGTACACACACAGTGAAAAAACGTTCTCTGCATTTAACTCATCCTAGTCTAGTATTAGGAGCAGTGGGCAGCTATTGTATATACAGCGCCCGGCGAGCAGTCTAGGGGTCTGGTGCATTGCTTATGGGCATCTTGGCCGTGCCCAGGTGTTTCAGGGGACTTAAACCGGTGACCTTCCGGTTCCCAAGCCAAGTCCCAACTGACTGAGCTAGTGCCGCCCACTTCCCAAGCTTTATGTGGTAAATATTTGATCGACTGAACGAGTAATGGACACATTTGACCAGCACACCAACAATCTCTAATTGGACTCAGAGGCATAGATTATAATTGATTAAAATATGTTTACATACTGTTACAAGGTTGAGAGTGCTTGCTTGTTTTTCCTTGTTTTTCTTTCCCTGTCTTTGCGCCTTCGCTGTGCCTGTAGGTGGAGTTTGGGCGTGGCTGACTGATTGTGCATTGGCTGGGGCCGGCCCTCCTGAATAAATACCGCCCCTCTACCAAGATGGCGTCTCTCTCTCTCACCTGGGTTTTTCCCACGGCAGACGCGCTGGCACACTTTAGTTTTGTTCTTGTTAATTAACTTTAAACATGTTTTGAGATTTTGACATCATTTACCCTTGACGGTCACTTTGCCCATTTTTCCTTCACGTTATTAGTTTAGGGTCAGTTAGAGTAGGTTAGGTAGTTTCCCCGGAAGACTCACTTCCGCAGTTGAGACTTGTACCATCAAGGTAGGGGAAGTATGAGGTTTTCTTTTCCTTTTTCCTTTGGTTACCGTCATGTTCTGTTACAGTTCATCAGTTGTAATAAATAATCACGTTTTTCGCACAACCGAGTTCTGTGACCTTTTTTATGTTACGCAGTCCTTAAGTGGCGTTTTGGGCTCGTAACATAAATTGGGGGCTCGTCCGGGATATGTTCGATTTTTTGACGCATAGATTTATAGGTGCGTTTTTCGTCACATTGTTTCGGTTAGTGTGCCCAGCGCTGTCTTTTTCTCTTTTGTTGTCAGGACTGCTTTTGTTTTTTCGCTAGCTGTTTCTTTGGCTGTTTTCTTGCAATGTTTAGTTTAGAGGCATTCATTACTTCTCCCACCATAGAGGTGTTATCCAGTGTTACGCGCGATGAGCTTGTTAGTATCGCAGGTCATTATAAGGTTGAGGTACGAGGTAGTCCATCTAAGGCAGAAATCTTAACTAAACTCACCGATTTTTTGTCCGCTCGGGGTGTTTTTGGTGAAGCGAAAAAGGATTCTCCCGAAATTGGTGCTTCACCTGAAACAGCTGATCGAGCATACCCAGGTACGCCTACCAAAGCTGAACTAGAACTCCGTCGATTAGAGTTAAGGGAGAAGGAGATTGAATGGGAGCGAGAGAAAACACGACTGGAAGCAGATAGACAAGTGGTTCGTGACCGAGAATGTAGAGAGCATGAATATAAAATGAAGGATTTGGAGGTGGCGCAAGCCATTCGTCTTAAGGAACTCGAGATTAAAGCTCGTGAATCTGGCCTTACTCTCCCAACTGATCGTTTCGATGTCACTCGAAGTATTCGACTTGTTCCTCCATTCAATGAAAAGGAGGTCGATAAGTTTTTCGCTCATTTCGAGAGAGTCGCTACAGTTCTTAAATGGCCACGCGAAGTGTGGACCATGACATTGCAGAGTATCTTTGTTGGCAAAGCGCAACAGGCATATTCGACGTTGTCATTAGAGGATGCTGCTGACTACGAGAAAGTCAAGCAAGCAGTGTTGCGCATTTACTCTCTTGTACCCGAAGCGTATAGGCAGAAGTATCGCAACTACCAAAGGCCGGAGTCGCTCACTTATGTGGAGTTTGTTCGGGAAAAAGAATTATTGTTTGATCGTTGGATTAACTCTGAAGATATAACAACATTCGAGGGCCTTCGTAATGAAATGATTCTTGAGGACTTTAAAAGCTGTCTTCCCAAAAATGTAGCCACGTTCCTGAGTGAGCACAAAGGGTTAATTCCATCGAGCGCAGCCGTTCGGGCTGACGAATATGTGCTTGCACATAAAGGTGTGCTTCTCTCGCCTGATAGGTTTCAAAGCAACAACAGTAGCTTTCAAAAGAGTTCTCGGACTTTCAAAGATACTGTAGTCGACAATAGTCAAAAGGAAAGACAAGTGACTCGGAGAGATCATGTTCCTGTTGCTGTTTGCGGTTATTGTAAGAAACGAGGACACATACTTTCGGAGTGTTACTCTCTGAAACGCAAAAACAATGCGTTTCCCCCTGCTTCGAATAGGTTTGGCTCCAACTTGGGTCTGTGTGTCTCTTCACCTACCCATGCGTCTAGAAAAGACGATCACATTAGTCAGGCTTTTGCACCATTCATTATGGATGGTTTTGTTACTTTGCCGGCCGACCCTTCTGTGCGGGTTCCTATAAAAATACTCCGCGACACGGCCGCTTCGCAAAGTTTCATTTTGGAGAATGTCCTGCCTTTCAGTGATGACTCCTACACTGGAGAAAATGTACTCGTGCAGGGTTTTGAAATGGGCTTTGTAAGTGTTCCGCTCCATGAGATGTCTCTATTTTCTGATCTGGTCACCGGTAACTTTAAGGTGGGCCTACGTCCATCTCTTCCGATTCAAAATGTTTCTATGTTACTCGGTAATGATCTTGGGGGTGGGGCGGTATTCCCTAATCCTGTAGTTGCCCAGTCTAATATTTCTCCGTGTCCTGACGACTTGACTGTGAAATTCCCAGAAGTTTTCCACGCAAATGTGGTTACACGCGCCATGGCGCATAAAGCCAAAGAGATACTTGAACGCGACGATGAGCTTGTTAATCTCAGTGAGTCTTTTATGGCTCACCCTTCTGATGGTTTTTCTAATGAAAGTAGGCCTATTGCTAAGATTGCTCCATTGTCTAATGTTCCCTGCGTTCTTAATTTGCCTCTCAGCCGCGAACAACTTGTCGTTGAACAAAAAAACGACTCCTCTCTTTCTTCTCTTTTCTCTAGTGCTGTCCCCGAAGAGGACATTGAATGCATGCCTCATGGATATTTTATTCGTGAGGGTGTTCTCATGCGTAAGTGGAGACCACTGACGGCCTCTGCAAACGATGACTGGCGTGTCCTGTATCAGGTCATTGTTCCTCTGTCTTATCGAACGGAGGTTCTGCGTCTTGCTCATGACCATCATTTTGCGGGTCATTTGGGCATTAATAAAACAACGGATCGTATCACACGTCATTTTTTCTGGCCAGGTCTTAAACGCGATGTTGTTAAATATTGCAAGACTTGTCATATTTGTCAAGTAACGGGCAAGCCTAATCAGGTGATCCCTCCGGCTCCGCTGCAGCCGATACCGGTTACTTCTGAGCCATTTGAGAACGTGATTTTAGATTGTGTTGGTCCATTGCCGCGAACGAAGTCGGGTAATCAGTACCTTCTCACTATCATGTGTTCTCTAACCCGTTTTCCCGAGGCCATACCACTTAGGAAAATAACGGCATCTGCCATCATTAAAGTTTTGCTGGTGTTTTTCTCTCTCTTTGGCCTTCCGAAAATTGCTCAAACGGACCAGGGCACAAACTTCATGTCGAAGGTATTCAAACAGTCTATGCAGCAGCTAGGCGTGAAACACATTACTTCTAGTTGTTACCATCCACAGACACAAGGCGCTCTCGAACGTTTCCATCAAACGTTAAAGTCCATGCTCCGTGCATATTGCTTTGAGTTCGAACGAGATTGGGACGAGGGAGTACCATTTGCTCTTTTTGCAGTTCGTGAAGTTGTCCAGGAATCACTGGGGTTTAGTCCATCTGAACTAGTCTTTGGACATACTGTTCGTGGCCCATTAAAACTGCTTAAAGAATCCTGGTTGACCGGGGATACTTCTCACCACAGTCTTTCTGACTATGTAGCTAAAATGCGCTGCAGGTTACATCGAGCATGCGAACTTGCAAAAGAAAATCTTGGCATCTGTCAGAAACGTATGAAACACCGTTATGACAAGAAGGCTGTCGTGCGTGAATTTAAACCTGGCGATAAGGTAATGGTATTACTCCCCATTCTCGGTCCTGCCCTTCAAACCCGCTACACTGGGCCTTATCGTGTAGAACGTCGTGTGGGTGATGTTAATTATGTCATCGCTACACCAGACAGAAGGAAGAAATCTCGCCTGTGTCATGTGAACATGCTTAAACGCTACTGTGAGCGAAATAAGACTTCTGAGGCTTGCGTCTTAACTCGCGTGTCTGATACTGTGGCGCTGTCTACCACACCTGGTGCTGAAGTTGTTGCCGCTTTGCCTTTGGCCGCTGAATTTAACTCTTCTGTTTCAGCACCACAGCTGAGTGGACCTGCTGCTTCTCCTATGGAGGAGGATGTCCGTTGTCCCTCAGCTGAGGTGGTGGTGGGTAGGTTGAGGAATTCTGAAATTATGTTAAATTTGAATTATTTTCTTTCTCACCTTTCTGACTCTGACCGTGGTGATTTGTTTGCCCTTCTATCTCGTTACAAAAATTTGTTTTCTGATGTTCCACTTCGTACTAGTGTTATTGCTCACGATATTGATGTTGGTGATTGTAGGCCTATTAAGCAACATGCCTACCGTGCTAATCCACTTAAACGGCTACAACTTCAAAAGGAGGTGAAGTTTATGACGGATAATGGTATTGCAGAGCTTAGCTTTAGCCCATGGAGCTCACCTTGTCTCCTGGTGCCAAAATCAGATGGCACTTCCAGATTTTGCACAGACTTTCGTAAGGTTAATTCTATTACCAAGCCTGATAGTTTTCCCTTGCCACGCATGGACGATTGCATAGATCGCCTTGGGTCGGCAGTTTTCGTCAGTAAAATCGACCTTTTGAAAGGCTATTGGCAAATTCCGTTGACCGATCGAGCCAAGGAAATATCTGCTTTTGTAACACCTGACAGCTTCCTACAATACACCGTGATGGCGTTTGGTCTTCGGAATGCACCGGCCACCTTTCAGAGGTTAGTTAACTACGTACTTGCTGGACTTTCCAACTGTGAGGCCTATCTTGACGACTTGGTGGTATATAGCGCCACCTGGGGTGAGCATATTGACCATCTAACATCTGTGTTTAAGCGATTGTCTGCGGCAAATCTGACAATAAATCTGGCTAAATGTGAGTTCGGCCAAGCCACCGTAGTCTATCTAGGAAAGGTGGTTGGTGGTGGTATGGTGCGTCCTGTGCATTCTAAAGTGGAGGCCATTTTGAGCTACCCTGCCCCAACAACACGTCGTGAGCTCAGGAGATTTCTTGGTATGGTTGGATACTACAGATCATTCTGCAGGAACTTTTCTGCAGTAGCTGTACCTCTTACGGATCTTCTCAGCACTAAACGTTTATTTCAGTGGACTGAGAAAAGTCAATTGTCTTTTGACTCTGTGAAGGCGTTGCTCACAACTGCTCCTGTGCTCGCTGCTCCTAATTTCTCTGTTCCTTTTGTTCTTGCTGTGGACGCGAGTGACTTAGGGGCTGGTGCAGTCCTTATGCAGCGTGGAGAAGACGGGTTGGAACATCCTTTGTGTTTTTTTTCTCGTAAATTTAACATCCAACAACGTGTGTATTCCACCATTGAAAAGAGGCTCTTGCTCTTGTGTTAGCGCTTCAGCATTTTGAGGTCTATGTGGGTGGTGCCGCACAGCCGGTTACTGTCTACACCGATCATAATCCGCTAACTTTTCTTGACCGGATGCGGAATCAAAATCAGCGTTTGATGCGGTGGAGCCTTCTCTTACAAGGCTTTAATATTAGCATTCAACATATCCGTGGCAGGGATAATGTTGTTGCGGATGCACTTTCTCGTGCATAGTTAAGAACTTGCCCACTATCTTTAACATAAATTGTGGGTGAAATGTATTTATCTGTGTTAACTTTAGTGTGGTTTTTCCAGTGAAATTGGTTCGGCATTCTTTAGCTGGACATTAGATAAGTATTTCACATCCTGTTTATATTTGTACATAAGTTGTAGATATTCATCTTTTGCTTGTCCTAAATATTTTTGTTAATACAACCCCCAATTTATTTCTTTAAGGGTGGGGGTGTTACAAGGTTGAGAGTGCTTGCTTGTTTTTCCTTGTTTTTCTTTCCCTGTCTTTGCGCCTTCGCTGTGCCTGTAGGTGGAGTTTGGGCGTGGCTGACTGATTGTGCATTGGCTGGGGCCGGCCCTCCTGAATAAATACCGCCCCTCTACCAAGATGGCGGTCTCTCTCTCTCACCTGGGTTTTTCCCACGGCAGACGCGCTGGCACACTTTAGTTTTGTTCTTGTTAATTAACTTTAAACATGTTTTGAGATTTTGACATCATTTACCCTTGACGGTCACTTTGCCCATTTTTCCTTCACGTTATTAGTTTAGGGTCAGTTAGAGTAGGTTAGGTAGTTTCCCCGGAAGACTCACTTCCGCAGTTGAGACTTGTACCATCAAGGTAGGGGAAGTATGAGGTTTTCTTTTCCTTTTTCCTTTGGTTACCGTCATGTTCTGTTACAGTTCATCAGTTGTAATAAATAATCACGTTTTTCGCACAACCGAGTTCTGTGACCTTTTTTATGTTACGCAGTCCTTAAGTGGCGTTTTGGGCTCGTAACACATACGTACAATTGTATGTACATAAAATAATTCAAATGCGGACATATCTGAATGAGGAAGACCCAAATTTTCACCAGTTTGTGCCTCGAGCGAAATCACAGCGAACTGTCTGACCTTTGTTCCTCCAGCAAGCGGGATTTTCAGACAACTTTGAACGCGCAACTGTGGATATTATTGAATGACGATATCCATTCACCACGATTCATTCATGCATTCTTGGCCCTTAACCTTCTGGTAAATTACTTTCCCCCCACTTCTCTACACACATGAGTGCACTGTGTGTTCTGCTCCAGAAACAGAAGCGTTGGCACAATGGCACTGAGTTAAAATCCATGGTCATTGATGGATATGGGTAATGGATCCTCACGTGCCCCACACATAAAATACATTCTAGCGATGAAGCTAGAGCCTGTGAGTTTTAAGCTTCCCTTGTTAAAGCATCTGCCTCTCATGTCGGGGGGTTGTGAGTTCGAGCCCAGTGCGGGACACTCACGGTTACATTGGTGCCGTGACCCGGATAAGAGTGAGGTCTAGGGGGATGAGTGTAACGGTAACCAGCCGGTTCTGCTGCTCAGTGAGTAAACCTCACTCCCCGACACCCA
>JANIIK010000700.1:0-28219 GCA_027704905.1 Muraenolepis orangiensis
ACAACATGCCTTAAACGTAAATGTATTTGCAGTTTTGAATACTAAAATTGTTCATTATGATATGACTGGTAAGCAAGAGACATATTTCCACAGTTACGTGTACATCCTAAAAAATAAATCAAAAAGCGTTTTTGAACTCATGGAAAACTTTGCCTGGGAATCGGCAGGGACATCACGATGAGACATTTAGATTTTTGAGGGCTGATACAACATGTGTACTGCGATTCTGTTAATATTGCGATATTCCTATATTTCATTGTGTGATTTTATCTTTTGCGTGGATTCAACATACAAATTGAGATTTGGCTTCTACAGGTCTGTCTGTGTCTGCCATTGTTTTTTTACTGAACATGACCAAACCATTAATTTGCTTCGACTTTGATAACACTGGTTTTCTGGCATAAAAATGAAATCTGTTTTTCAGTCAACGTGACGATACGAATATTGTAGAAGCAAAGAATCGTGAAACACACCTGTATATAAATCGTTGATCTTTAAATAATATGCAAATATTGGCATAAAAAATAAGATTAAATTAAATTGTCAATAAAACAATGATATATATACTGTATATAGGCCCCTGAACCTTAAGCTACGGAAGCTGTGATTGGTAAGAGCCGATAAGTTGCCGAGCGGCGGCCTATCATCAAGGGTGGTAATCTCTGTGGTCTTAGATGGGTCCCAGATTCACATCTTCCCTTTAACACTTTAACTTGCCTCCCAGCAAGCCATGTGTGCTGTGCACTCTACCTGCACCTGCAGACTGCAGACAGAATGAGAACTGGTACTTGGAAAAAGGTGCCACTGCCGAGGTGCCCTTGAGCAAGGCACCAGACCCTCTACACTGCTTGACCCGGGCAGCTGTATATACAATAGCTGCCCACTGCTTCTAATACTAGGATGGGTTAAATGCAGAGAAACTGATTTCACTGCGTGTACATGTATGTGACCAATTAAGAGGGATTCAAGCCTTCATTCAGGGTCATGTCGTTCTTTACTGGTCTTCAAGACTATGGATATTTATATACATTTGATTTTTGAAGCAAGGACTCGAAGACCTTGAAGTATCGGGTTGGCATGGAGGTGAGAAAAGTGACTGAACATTGTTTAAAATGCACAGTGATCTTGGTTTGTGTATGATGGTGAGTGAAGCCCCTAACAGCATACTTGCTTGCTAGTTGTTCAGCCCCCCCCTCAAACTGTGAACAACCAGAGTATCCTATTGGCTTGCATCAAAGGTAGTGAAACCGTGGGTACATTTCCTCCTGTGCTGCGGTGCTCAGGTTGTTTCTGTGAAACACATGTTTCCATGTACTCTGGTCAACGTGAACAAAACCAAAAACCACTTCTGGTATCATGTTCAAGACACCTATGCCTTGCCTTGCTTTCGGTACTGGTGATGGATGTTCAGGTGTCCTTCTGGCTGTGCATGTACTACTGTACGTGGATGAGGAGCACTATGGCCCATGGATAATCGACCCATGGCCCTTGGACATGGAAACACGTTAGGAAATGCAAAGTATTCAGGATGTTCGGCCGGCTGCTTGACCGTTTTTGTTCCCCCGAGTCTCTGAAACCACTTTTTGCGATTGTACCTCGGTTGCCAAGGAGTGTGCTACTGGTCAGGAAGATGTTCAGGTTGATCCATGTGGTGTGTAGACATTACATTACATTGCAGTCATTTAGCAGATGCATTTGTCCAAAGCTAATTACCATAGCACAATAGACCTCCTGGAATTAACTGACCAGCAGACAGAAAGAAGCGTTCAGTTGAAGCTTTCCCACAAATGATGACATCACTGTTTCCGTTATCCCATCTTTCAACATAATTCAGATCATAACCTTTTTTATACATCATATGCTAATTATCCAAATAGTATGACAAAGAAACCATGGTATAGAGCAGCAAGAAATTATTTATTTGCGCATTAAAAATATTCAAATATATTTATTGACTTTGTAACGGCAACACTTTCCATCACATCTGACAAACATCTGGCTTATTGTTGGGTTATAAGAAAGTACAGTTGAAGGTGTGGGCCAGAGTTTCCTGTGTCAAGTGGAAACTTGACACAGGAAACGGTGCTGCTGTGGTAATACAGCTCTGCTTACCCACACTAAGCATGGCGCATGTTTTTGTATAGTGCCTGGGGGTGACCCTAGAATCGGCCTCTGGGGAGTTTCAGTGACATATCTTTTTTTTATTATTTTCGTTCGTACGCCTTTTCCTGTCCTTTGGATACAAAGGACATTATACGCTCACGGCTCACGAGAACCTATCAAAACAAACAGGAAAGCTGATGTGTGGTGCGGTACCTTGCGCATTCTGAACACACACACACCCGTCCCAAAAAACACACATCCTTGTGAACTCGTGGACACTGTTGAGCTAAAAAACGTTCTAGTGGTTTCTCTGGCATGCATGCCATCAAAGGTGATCTCTATCACCGGCCAGCTCAGCGCCCGGCGGTCCTCAGTGGCGCGCCGCAACCGCGGAGTAGAAGCACTCCGCGCTCCGCGCTGCCTCCGCCGCCTCTACGCCGGCTCTTCCTCGCGCTCACAGCGACGTACAGGAGATTGTCCACCTCAGGGCCACGCTAATCGGTAATCGTCATGACACAAAAAAACGAAAAAAACATTCTATAAAGCCACATTATATTATGATTGTATTATATGTTATATTATTGACATTTTAGTAGGCTTTCAATGTTTTATATATATTTTTTAAAGATGCTTACCGTTTCCATGGCAACAACACGGCCTCTTGGTTCCGTAACCTCCCCTGTGAGTTAAACAAGTGTTTTTCGCATTTGTTTTTGCATACCTCTCCAGTGACAGGGGTATCTCTTTCTGGAGACGTACAGGCAGGTCAAAATGAACAGCAGGATGAGGGTGACTGCCAATGCTGGCCCCAGTATGTACATCACCAGAGGGTCGTGGCACAGATCTGTTTGAAGATGCAGCACAGGAGAACCCGTAAGACAATAGTACGGTACCTACCTAATAGTCTGTCGCGTTGCAAAGATGCAACGTGGCTGCAAAAAAAGCTGCAAAGACCTACCCACAATTTCCACCGCTGTCCCGTTTCCGAACAGAATCTCCCCGCACAAGCTCAGAACACAATAGTAGGTCCCGGCGTCCTCGGTGCGGAGGTTGGCCATCGGCAGGTGAAACGTGCAGCTCTTCAGGGCTGGTGGAAGTCCAACCCCGGGGGGGCTATTGCACAGGTTGTCGGGGTCAGCATGGGCGTAAAGGAGCGAGGGTCGAGATCCGCTGGGCCTGTACCAGTAGAAGCTGTGCTTTCCTGAACACAGCTCGGCGGCATGGACCTCGCAACTCAAATTTACGGCATTGCCCGGCAACAGCACCTGTGCGGGTCCCTGGCGGATGACCGCTCGTTTTGCCACCTCCGACCCCTTGACGTGAAGGAAGGAGCCGCGTTCATAGTTAATAGCTTGAGAGTTCGATAAAACGGTCTTCCCACAGTAATATGCGGCCGAGTCTGAGAGGCGAAGATGCCGGATCGTAAGGTTGTTCACACCTGGATGGATTTGTACCAAAAAGCGAGAATCGTTCTGAAACTCATTGTGCAGTTCATGTGTGGTTTCATATGCCGTGGTGGACGATATGACGCAAGGTCTGTCTCCTAGTTTTTGCCGGTACCAGTAAATATGGTACAATTTATCCCGTTCCTCGTACAAGCATGGGAAAGTTGCATTTTCTCCAACACTGGCTGTGATGATCTTCTCTTGAACGATGTCCCTTTTGGTAGTTTGCACCTGGGCTGCATCGTGATTTTCAGATAAGTAGAGTAGATACAATGATGGACATTTTAGTAGTTTTGGCACATCATTTGTTGACCTTCAAATATTTTTCTTAAAAACTAGGAAAAAATATGAAATCGTCCCTACCTGTTCCACTGAATAGTAAAGCCAAGATGCATTAGGTGGTCATGTCTGAAGCCGTTCAATCTGGATGTCGAATGGATCTTATTGACTGGCATCCAACCCCTGAGAGATCTTTGAGGCTGTTTGTGATTGGCTCAAACAATCTGTGCTACCAGTGATGACCAAATCAGCATCAACAGTTTCTGTTGCTGCAGGTTCAAATAAGTGTGTGTGTGCGTGTGTGTATAAGGTGATGGTATTGTGTGCCAGTTTTTTTTCCGTCAGTAACGGAGCTGTGAGTATTCAAGGGTGACTACTAAATGTACGTATAGGGAAAATGGTTGTTTTTGTCATACAGTCACTTTTCATGAAAATGTGCCGTGGGCTCAGAAGTCATCCATATTGTCGCTGTTCATTACGACAAAGGCTAGATGTTTACTATGGGAGTGGCCAACACACTACAGGAATGAAGTCCACAAGTGTTCCTACAATCATTTCTAAATCGATACATATATATATATATACTGTGTATGTATACAACTATATATATATACTGTATCTATCTATCTATATCTTCATAACAACACGGGAAACCATGTCGACATCCTGTCAACAGTGTCAGAGGGGTCTTTGGTACGTGGAAGTCTGGAGAAGGCCCTGACCACAGAAACCACATGCTCTGTATAAAAAAGGTTTTTTTAGGTCTTAAAAGAGTCCAGGGTCTGAGGTTCCCCTTAGATGATGAGGAAGGCCATTCCACAGGCGGGGCGCAGCTGAGCAAAAGGCCCCGCCCCCCATGGGGTGGAGCTGGTGTATGCAAGGTGTATGCGTAAATGCCTAAACTCTTCCTTCCTTTTGGTCTCTCTCTTGTCCCCCCCCCCCAACGGTGAGTCTGATCAGAAACTGCTCCAGGTGTCCGGAAGGAGGAGGTTCAGTGTGGGGAAGGCCCTGAGAAGGCCCTGGGACACCCCTGGCTGCAGGTGAGATGAAAACACACATGCACACACACACACACACACACACACACATACACACACACACACACACGCATGGGGGATCTGTTCATCATGCATCTGGGTGGACGCTCTCCCAATTGTCGACTTTATTTCTACAGCACATTTGATACCGAGGCAGTTCAAAGTGTTTTACAAATGAAGTGAAGACAATCAAAAAAGTGATAAAAATACAATTAAACTATACAAAATAATAGCCTGTAATGGATAAACAGATGACAGAATATAATAATAGTGGCTTTAATCCATCCCATAATGTGTCTCTCCGTAAAACCAGGTCTTCCAGTTGTGGTGCGACCTGAACTAAATAAGCAGGTTTAAAAGGACCATATAACATTGTATATAGTGTATATAATATTGCAGTGGCCCTATGTACAGTAGTGCACATTATAAATGTTGATCTACATATAGTCCAGGACTAGGCCGTATACACACCAGACCAGCAGTGGTTCAACCAGGTACTGCAGGGCGTGGTCCTCCACCTTCTCATGCTTTCTGTGTTCCCCCCCTAACGTAGAACATGATTTATTTCTTATAAGCATGTACATTTGGTCTTGGTCTTCATTTGTTTTGGAGCCATAAGCAAATGTACTTCAAATCTCAGCTTCACTAGGTGACCTGTGAACTGTTACAATGGGATGTTTTCCTTTTCCTTAAACAACATAAATGTTAATAATTTATTATTATTATAATTAATTATAGAGAAAGCCATGCTGTCCGTCACTTTAAGATGAACCAAAGTATTTTTATGTGGTCACACAAAGACAACGCCAACAGAGAGGTGAACCCTGGGCTTTGGAGACGTTAGTTCAAGTCCTGCTAATAACACTCCCCTCCTTGGAACCCTCGGCTAGTGTCTCTGTGGAGCAGTTGTGAGAGCTGCAAGTTAGCAGTTCTGGAGACGTGT
This sequence comes from Muraenolepis orangiensis, assembly GCA_027704905.1. Taxonomy (NCBI): domain Eukaryota; kingdom Metazoa; phylum Chordata; class Actinopteri; order Gadiformes; family Muraenolepididae; genus Muraenolepis; species Muraenolepis orangiensis. The sequence continues at coordinate 5,808 of JANIIK010000700.1, forward strand.
GTTCGATTCCCGCTGATGTCAGTTTGTAGAGGGCCTACTCCATCTGAATCTGATTTTAGAAACATAACTATGTCCTGTTAATTGTAATGTCAATGAATCCCTCCGATGGAATCAGAGCTCTTGTCTCTGTGGTGCTGATGACAGATCAATTGGTCAAAGTCTTTGAAGACGTTGCTTCAAGTCCAGCTGATAACGTTCTCCTTTGAAACCAAAACTCTTTATGGAAAAAATGTCAAGTGAATTGTAATGAATGTTGCATTACAATGTGTAATTAAAGTTGTAATTCATAAGTTGTTATCTTTCTAGTTTGTTCATATTGTTCATATTTCATCATTAACTGTTATATTTCTAGTTAGTTGTCATATTTCGTCATTAACTGTTGTTTATCTAGTTGTCATATTTCGTCATTAACTGTTATATATCTATTTAGTTGTCATATTTCGTCATTAACTGTTATATTTCTAGTTAGTTGTCATATTTCGTCATTAACTGTTATATTTCTACTTCAACTTCAGGGCCACCGTATAAATTACATTTCAATGATCTCGTAGTTTAAGCAGACCTGTTTAATTGAAAACGTTGAACTATTATGACAGTATGATTGTTTGGATAATAATAATAAATAATGAAATAAATAAATAAATAAAATATATTTGTATGTGCAGTATATTTAACCCTGTCCCAATCCAATCTCTATCTATTTGTATATATATGTAACTCTGTCCCAATCCAATCTATATCTATTTGTATATATATATATATATATATATATATATATATATATATATATATATATATATATGTGTAACCCTGTCCCAATCCAATCTCTATCTATTTGTCTATATATGTAACCCTGTCCAAATCCAATCTCTATCTATTTGTATATATATGTAACCCTGTCCCAATCCAATCTATATCTATTTGTATATATATATATATATATATGTGTAACCCTGTCCCAATCCAATCTCTATCTATTTATCTATATATGTAACCCTGTCCCAATCCAATCTCTATCTATTAGTCTATATATGTAACCCTGTCCCAATCCAATCTCTATCTATTAGTCTATGTATGTAACCCTGTCCCAATCCAATCTCTATCTATTAGTCTATATATGTAACCCTGTCCCAATCCAATCTCTATCTATTAGTCTATGTATGTAACCCTGTCCCAATCCAATCTATATCTATTAGTCTATATATGTAACCCTGTCCCAATCCAATCTCTATCTATTAGTCTATATATGTAACCCTGTCCCAATCCAATCTCTATCTATTAGTCTATATATGTAACCCTGTCCCAATCCAATCTCTATCTATTAGTCTATATATGTAACCCTGTCCCAATCCAATCTCTATCTATTAGTCTATGTATGTAACCCTGTCCCAATCCAATCTCTATCTATTAGTCTATATATGTAACCCTGTCCCAATCCAATCTCTATCTATTAGTCTATATATGTAACCCTGTCCCAATCCAATCTCTATCTATTAGTCTATATATGTAACCCTGTCCCAATCCAATCTATATCTATTAGTCTATGTATGTAACCCTGTCCCAATCCAATCTCTATCTATTAGTCTATATATGTAACCCTGTCCCAATCCAATCTCTATCTATTAGTCTATATATGTAACCCTGTCCCAATCCAATCTCTATCTATTAGTCTATATATGTAACCCTGTCCCAATCCAATCTCTATCTATTAGTCTATATATGTAACCCTGTCCCAATCCAATCTCTATCTATTAGTCTATATATGTAACCCTGTCCCAATCCAATCTCTATCTATTAGTCTATATATGTAACCCTGTCCCAATCCAATCTCTATCTATTAGTCTATATATGTAACCCTGTCCCAATCCAATCTCTATCTATTAGTCTATATATGTAACCCTGTCCCAATCCAATCTCTATCTATTAGTCTATATATGTAACCCTGTCCCAATCCAATCTCTATCTATTAGTCTATATATGTAACCCTGTCCCAATCCAATCTCTATCTATTAGTCTATATATGTAACCCTGTCCCAATCCAATCTCTATCTATTAGTCTATATATGTAACCCTGTCAGCCTGGTAGCAGCCTGCTCACTGCAGAGCTCTGCGTTGTGTTTTCATGCTGAGGCGTGGAGCGCACAAGCAGTCACTCTGGACACGTGGCTTCTTCAATGGGGACAAACTTGGAACTTTGTTTTCTCCTGACTTTAAATCAAATGACCCGGCTGCAGTCATGTTAACCTGCCTGTCTGCTGGTCAACATTAGATGACGACATTAAGGACCCAGACGGGTCGATAAACATAACTGAGTCTAAGAACTACAATGTCGGATAACAACCAAAGAAACAATGAACTCCTCTGGGAATACCTGGCGTTAGGCCACCACCTAGTGGTCACTCAGGTATATTACTACCTTATATATACATTTCAGTGATTCGTACAACAGACACTACACACTACACTGTTCAAAGCGTGGGTTTTTTTTGTTGCTACCCAGCAAACAGGGAACGTCCAAGCCCCCAGGATGTAAGCCAAGCGTTGAAGCACATTTGTCGTAGTGGCCAAACGGTGTTTACAAGTCATGTGATGTCACGTGGTGCCGTTGGGCCCAAAACAATGTTTTTCCATTGACTAACATGGGAAAATAAAACAATTTTAGTTTTGTTTTTTTGATTACTAATAATGGATATATTGCAGATATTGGCTGTAATTCATAACTTGTATCATCTTATAATACTTCCGTGGGCTGTATGCAGTAAATCCTTTATCGTCAATGTTTGAATACATAAAGTTAATGCAAGAAACATAAATCCTTTATCGTGAATGTTTGAATACATATATATAATGCAATAAACATTAATTAAAGTCTCAGTTACAAAACAGTAACAAGTCAAGTCAAGTCAAGTTTATTGTCACTTCACAGTTTACACAAGTATAAAGCAGTGATGTGAAAATCTTGTGTGCAATACCCGACGACAGACAAACTACATGTATGTCATTTACTATTTACTATTTACTACTATCATGCAGGTCAAAGCCACAGTGGAACATCTATACATCCATGGATAGAGCACGTTTTGAATCGGTTTATTTTTTATTTCTCCGATCTGATTATGATATGTTGGTTTATGTGTCTCATTGATACATCCATGGTTTTAGCCCAATAGTTTAATGTTGTAACATCGTGGTTGTCATTTACTTTATAACATATACAACAGCCTATAATAATAATGTATGATCTATAATGATACATTTCCATGCACAGTGATAAATAATACATTTAATACATTTTACATTTACTTTTATCCAAACCGACTTACAAGAAGTAATTTGAAAGAGACGACAATCTATTTCTGTGGTAAAAAAAAGATACGAGTAGAACAAGTTCCCAGCATTCCCAATTGCAGGCCAATAGAGAAAATCTTCCCAACTACTAGGATGCCTGCATAATGTCCTAAAGTGCATTAACAACATGAACGTACAATATGTTAAAAAACCAAGTGCTTATAAGCACAAAAAGTACAAAGAGCATAAAAAGCAGAGCACAAGGATTTACCAAGTCATAAAAGCACAAGGATTTAGTGCCAATATGAATCCATAGTGCATAAAAGGGGAGGGGCGGTTAAGCAGAGTCCAGGTGGACTCTAAACATCCTGCATTAATTCAGGCATTAACTCATCATGAGTCATGCATCAGTTAAGCATATCAGGATATGATTTTGATCCTTCAAATAAACTGTTACCATGTTTTTTTATTTATAAAGGCCCTGAAGTGTGGCTTATCGGAGATAGCTGGATGGTATATGGCTGGATGTGTGTATACATTTAACTCATCTTAACAAAACATGCTATTCATCAACATACATGCAATAATGAGAGAGGGTTACGGCGCATATGTGAATATTTCTTCTTTACAGTCTGCAAAATACATTTTTTGGGACGCTCGGTAAGAGAACACTCAGTTTCCATCTGATTTGTGTTTCGCTTTTGTAATTGATAGGCCAGCTCCTGAGGACAAGAGGGCCGGAGATGAACAATAGGGAATAATTGGGTCCTTCAGGTAGCATGGTTCTATTCCGTCATTTTGGGACATCCATCTTTAAATTGAAGTCAGGCAAGATTTATCCTTCTGGATCTGTGAGGAGTCGTTTGAACCCATAGGAATGTAGATTTGAGTATCGTCATTGACATTATAACATTGAAAGCTAATTCCATAGCTGTGAATAAAATCGCCAAGTGAAGAGGTAGGTGGTGGGTGGGTAGGTGATATTCATCACCCATAGCAGCGTTCTGTTTTGTAAGGGGGTTGATTAGATGGAATCTAATGAACATATCTGTGTCATTAGCATGGGTTTTCGTCCAAATACCGTCACATATTGAGCAATGGCATAATTATTTGGCTAGTAGCTTAGCTTATAAATGCCTCTTTGTGACTTAACAGAGGAGACTACTTGTTACAAGTTGACCCTTGCATTTTCCCTCTAATAAAGGCTGGGGATTTATATTTATTTCGGTTATTCACTGACCAGATCAACAATACAATACAATACATTTAAAAAACATTGTAGATATTATATATATATATATATATATATATATATATATATATATATATATATATATATATATACACACACACACACACACACACACACACACACACACACACACACACACACACACACACACACACACACACACACACACACACACACACACATACGCATACTATAACTATATACGAGAAGCATAATTGTTAGGCTATAAAATAGCTTAATTGTACACTTAATGATGCAAAAGACAAATTAGCCTAATGTCCCCACTGTGTCAGAATGTTTTAAAATATTTATTGTAGTAATTCATGAGAACTTAGACATAACTAAATAATGTAATTCAACAAAAGCTACACGTAGGGTCGAATGTGAACCATGAGCTCATGCAAAAACAATCTGCAAATTTAACTGACAAGTGATTTTTGAAAGTTGCGTTCAAAAACTTCTGCGCTATGTGGCATGATGTAATTCAAGCTAACATGCATTTAATTAACATGATTATTTCTTATAAAACTCTTATCTGGTGGCGGCGTATACAACATTAGCTTCTGGGTTGCTCTGGTTAGCTTCTGGGTTACATTTTGGCTGTCGTCTTCTGTTCTTCTTCCGAGGGAAAGTTATCGTTGAGTAAGTTATGTTAGCAGCGTCCTGATCGTAGGGAAGTTTTCAAATTGTACGATGTTATTAACACTTTAAAAGACAAAACATTCATTAACTTCACTTCTTAAATGGTTCATGATTCATGCTTTTCCAAGTATACAACTAGGTTTACCTGGCTTTCCTGGGTCTGAGACCTAATATTACTAGCTAAAAACAAAAGAGGGAATGTATGTTATTTATTTATTTCAGAAAGGGTTCAGACCTTCAGACCATATTTGTTCTTACATTCAATTAGAATGTACAGGTGCAATAGTTAGCCTACCTCTCTGGAGTTGACGTTGGCGTGTTACTCTTAAAATCGATCCCAAGATTACCGCTACAAAGACAACATTCATGGCACCCAGTAGTCCACAAACCGTCCAGATACTTTTGGATTCCTCACAATTCCCTTGGAATTAAAAGGGGGAAAGAAATTAAATCTCATAGCTGTGGTTACCTGTTGGTTCTCTTGATAAAACGTGATATCCATCGACGACATACATTGTGGTAATGAGAGCAACATTTTAAAAGAGTCTTTAAAAAAATGTTGAATTGACCAAAAACAGTTTGTTCCTGAGGTAAGATATGCGAAAATACTATGTCTGACGCATTCACTTTTTTGAGAATATTGTGAACTGGAGTTTAATACATCTCTTTTTATTCATTAATAGTAATAGTATTAATAGTTTGTGCATGTGTGCGTATATTTCTTCTTTGCAGCAAAATACGTTTTTCAATGACTGCAATATTCATGCAGTTTCTATTTAATGTGTTTATCTTACTCTATACAAAGTGACAAATAATAATACAACTATTATTGTTTACTTTTAGAGTTTGTGTCGTTGCCTTCGTGAATTCCATCATTTCCTTTGATATTTGGCAAAAACGGATTCAATTTCAAAGTGATTGTAATCATGAGAGAAAACATGTATCTTACCATGAACCATTAACAATGTTGAATTGATCATAAACACCTCTGTATTGTCGTAGAACATGCAAAAATACCAGCCAGAGTCCGATGAATTCAATTGCAGTATTGTTAGATTGAAGAAAGAGATACTGCTTTCTGTTACTAATCTACTCTGTGGGAAACCATGACTGTGTCTCGCTGTCTTATAATCAGTTCCAAACACAGATGAGAGGACAATGGGCTTGGATGTGTTAGCTGCTCTCATCCAGAAAGCCAGAGTTGTATAGCTGGACACATTGGTACAGGACAAGGTGACATCAGCCATTGGCTCTACCTTCATGATCCGATAATCAGGGAGTGAGACGACAAGCCAAGCTGAAAACAGATAAAAAATATATATCAACAATCTTTCATTATACAAAAGTAGAACTATTGTTGGAAGTGAAGTTCTTAAGACAGTGAGTGTTAACATGATGACAGTACTTACTTAAGGAGCTCAGAAGTAAATATCTTGTCAACACCAGCTCCATCATTGTCTCTTCTGTTAGTCCGTCTGGTGTTAACTCAGATGAAGTACATGGTCTTCATGCAAAGAGGTGGGCTGACTGGTTGCCATGGCACTTTTATCTCATGTTGCATCAAACCAGAGCTTCCACTGAGGATTTTCATCGTCACATCTTCAAATGACCGTTCAGTCGCAGTCAGAGGTGTTAACCCAATGTTTGCTTTTTTTAAATGTAAATTTGGAGGATTGAGTTTATTGGTCACATACATGTACACACAGTGAAAAAAAGTTCTCTGCATTTAACCCATCCTAGTATTAGGAGCAGTGGGCAGCTATTGTATATACAGCGCCCCGCGAGCAGTGTAGGGGTCTGGTGCCTTGCTTATGGGCATCTTGGCAGTGCCCAGGTGTTTCAGGGGACTTGAACCGGTGACCTTCCGGTTCCCAAGCCAAGTCCCCACTGACTGAGCTAGTGCCGGCCACTTCCCAAGCTTTACGTGGTAAATATTTGATCGACTGAACGAGTAATGGACACATTTGACCAGCACACCAACAATCTCTAATTGGACTCAGATGCATAGATTATAATTTATTATAATATGTTTACATACGTACAATTGTATGTACATACAATAATTAAAATGATAATGTGAACATATCTGAATGAGGAAGATCCAAATTTTCAGCAGTTTGTGCCTCGAGCGAAATCACAGCGACCGAACTGTCTGACCTATGTTCCTCCAGCAAGCGGGAGTTTCAGACAACTTTGAACGAGCAACTGTGGATATTATTGAACGCGGATATCCATTTACCACGATTCATTCATTCATTCATTCATTCTTGGCCCTTAACCTTCTGGTAAATTACTTTCCCCCCACTTCTCTACACACATGAGTGCACTGTGTTCTGCTCCAGAAACAGAAGCTTTGGCACATTGGCACTGAGTTTAAATCCATGGTCATTGATGGATATGGATAATGGATGCCCGCCAGCAGTGCTGTGCAGTGAGTAAACCTCACTCCCCCGACACCAAAAAGACGTTCTAGCGATGTAGCTAGAGAGTGTGGGTTTTAGCTTCCCTTAGATAGAGCATCTGCCTCTCATGCCAGGGGGGTCGTGAGTTCCAACCCAGTGTGTGACACTCACTGTTACAAGAAGTGACAACAAAACAAACCAAACGCCAAAATGCACAGCATGCACAGAGACCCGAGGGAAAGGCAGGGTATTGTAGCAGGGTTGGGGTGTTGGACTGCCAGCAGAAAAGGTCCTGGGCTTTTAAACCCCAGTGTCTGCACTCCGCCTGTCTGAGGAGTCCCTGAGGACAATGCCCTGAGGACGATGCCCTGAGCCCTCTTCTTGCCGCTCGAGGACGTGATTCTCGGGAGGTCTTTGGCACCGGTGTCTGGCATTCTTAACAGCAGCAGCATCTGCATATCATTTTTTTGTAAGGCCTAGTCTATGGTCTGCCTGGGGGCCAATGAACATGAAACTGCTACCGCTACCCCACTGAGAATAAGGAGGAGCACAGAGTGTTTTTTTGACCCAGCAGAGTTGACTGGATGAAAATAGCACGTCTTCGCCGTCTGTGACTTCCATTTTAGATACATGGGTGTGTGATTTGTAATATCCCCGCTTTGTCTCAGTGTCAGATCAAAGCTGGGAAAAAGCAGTGTAGGGGTCTGGTGCCTTGCTCAAAGGCACCTCGGCAGAGCGCAGGTGTTTCAGGGACTTTGTTCCCAAGCCAAGTCCCGACAGACTGAGCTACTGCCGCCCTAAAGGTGAGAGCTAAAGTTACATTTAAAGTGTGCATTATTTTAACACATATTTTGGAGGAGGATGAGAAGTCGATTCAAGGCCTATTCAGATCAGCTTTAAAGTGTATTCAAAGTAAACAGTGGAGTGTGTGTGTGGTTGGTGGCTGGTTTAAGCAGCTTCACCTACCCTGAATTGGATTGATTGGCTGGTGAGGCTGCACACTGGGTCATTGTTAATTAAAGCCCACAGGTTAAACCAGCCACCACACACACACTCGAGGAGAGAGCTCTAGCATCTACCATCTGCTCTGTTCACCATGATTCAAACTCAATTAACCGGATTCCTCATCACCCTGTGTCCTCGTCTCCGGGAGGAGCCCTCAATCAGCCATTTTAATGGCTAATGACAGCATTAATGGCTACACTCCTAGCCGAGTGTCGAGGTGTCCCTGAGCAAGACACACTAACCCTAACTGCTCCCGACTTGCTGATGGGCGCCTTGCATGGCTGACTCCACCGTCGGTGTATGAATGGGTGAGTCTGAGGCTTGACTTTGAGATGCTGCACTGGTTAGAAAAGAGCTTTATAAATGATGTCCATTTACCAACTACCGTTTACCCGTGGTCATAGGCTCCTGCCAAACGGACTGTCATAGTTCTCCGTTTTACGTCCGTTACCAGCAAATATCAATGTGTGTGTGTGTGTGTGTGTTGATTATAATTGTAGAACATCACTAGGATAGTGAAGCAAAAGAGAGAGAGTCTCTTGAGGCGGGAGGTGGGCTCATCTCACTGTAGCTTCCTGTTAACACACCACAGGAAACGGCTTGCACGGGTTTGGCCCAAAAGATGTGTATCTTTTGTTGAAGCACTGCAGCTAGGGCTCACAGAGTAGGACCATGTTTCAATGCAGTACAACACACCAAATAGTGCAATAGAACGGGGATTTAAGAACAATGGAACAAAGTGTGGTCCAGAATAATACAGACAATACAAAATAGAAAAAACTCATCCAGAAAACGGCCTGATTTTGAGGTCGATATCCTTATCGTCATCCTGGATGACGCACTTCTGCAATATGTTGTACATTCTATTTGATATTGTAAACTAATTGTTACTTAATTTTGGCCCCTCGGAAGCTATGTTGTTGACTGCTGCTACCACCCTTAGAAGGGCACCCTTGAATAAGTACTCTCTGGTTAAATAAGGTTTACATCAAATTATATATATATATATACTGTATATTTTCTTTAGTAATGCGTCAATTCGTAATGGTAGAATGGAACGGAAGAATCTGATGAATTCTTTGTTTATTTTTTTCTGCATATCTTTTTTTTGTAAGGCCTCGTCTTCGATGAAAATGAAACTGCTACCCTCTGAGAATAAGGAGGAGCACAGAGTGTTTTTTTGACCCAGCAGAGGTGACTGGATGAAAATAGCACCGTCTTCGCCGTCTGTGACTTCCATTTTAGACACATGAGTGTTTGATTTGCAATCTCCCCGCTTTGTCTCGTCAGATCCAAGCTCCAGTGGGCAGCTATTTATACAGCGCCCGGGGAGCAGTTAGGGTTAGGGTGTCTACCTCAAGGACACCTCGACAGTTTTTGCTAGGAGGAGCCGGGGATCGAACCAGCAACCTTCCGGTTGCGAGGCGACAGCTCTACCTCCTGAGCTATACTGCCGCCCTCTGGTGGTTTGGTGCCTTGCTCAAATGCACCAAACCACAAAACTCTCTCCTCTCGGTCCTCTGGCCATCTCGCCAGCCTCCTGGCCTTCTTTATCCGAATGGCGGCGTAATGGAGGCCGTCCGCCACTTCCTCTCCCCCCTGGGGGAGAGGAAGTCAAATACTGCACGCGGCATCCGCTGTCAATCAGAAGGCCGATTTTGTTTTGTTTTGTTCGATCTTTATTTCTTCCAACGACTCAGTCGCTCTCAAGGACTCCAAGACCTTGAAGTATCGGGATGGCATGGAGGTGAGAAAAGTGACTGAACATTGTTTAAAATGCACAGTGATCTTGGTTTGTGTAAGATGGTATGTAAAGCCCCTCACAGCATACTTGCTTGCTAGTTGTACAGCCCCCCCCTCAAACTGTGAACAACCAGAGTATCCTATTGGCTTGCATCAAAGGTAGCGAAACCGCAGGTACATTTCCTCCTGTGCTGCGGTGCTCAGGTTGTTTCTGTGAAACACATGTTTCCATGTACTCTGATCAACGTGAACAAAACCAAAAACCACTTCTGGTATCATGTTCAAGACACCTATTTCCATGCCTTGCCTTGCCTTCGGATATTCAGGTGGCCTTCTGGCTGTGCATGTACTACTGTGCGTGGATGAGGAGCACTATGGCCCATGGATAATTTACCCATGGCTCTTGGACATGGACATGGTTTTGGAATCCCTCCGTCAGGAAATGCAAAGTATTCAGGATGTTTGGCCGGCTGCTGTATCGGATGGATGCAAGTTAAAAGGTCTTAAACATTTTTGTTCCCCCGGTTGTACCTCGGTTGCCAAGTGCCAGTGTGCTACTGTTCAGGAAGATGTTCAGGTCAATCTATGTGGTGTGTAGACCACAGTTTACATTACATTGCAGTCATTTAGCAGATGCTTTTGTCCAAAGCGACTTACAATAATACAATAGACCCCCAGGAATTAACTGACCAGCAGACACAAAGAAGCGTTCAGTTGAAAGTTTCACACAGACGATTACATCACTTATTCGTTATCCCAGCTTTCAACAGAATTCAGATCATACAGATGGGAAGCCAAACATGCAATCATAAGCTGTTTTATACATCATTTGCTAATTACCCAAATAGTAAGACAAAGAAACCATGGTATAGAGCAGCAAGAAATGATTTATTTGCGCATTAAAAAAATACAAATATATTTATTGTTATTGTTTATTGTTACAGGCAACACTTTCCATCGCATCTGACAAACATCTGGCCTATTGTTGGGTTATAAGAATGTACAGTTGAAGGTGTGGGCCAGAGTTTCCTGTGTCAAGTGGAAACTTGACACAGGAAACGGTGCTGCTGTGGTCATACAGCTCTGCTTACCCACACTAAGCATGGTGCATGTTTTTGTATCGTGCCTGGGGGTGACCCTGGAATCGGCCTCTGGGGAGTTTCAGTGACATATACATATATATATAAAAAAAATTGTTAGTACGCCTCGTATTTCCTGTCCTTTGGATATGGGTCTTATGTGCTCACGGCTCACTGGAGCCTATCGAAACAAACAGGAAAGCTGATGTGTGGTGCGGTACATTGCTTATTCTGAACACACACACACCCGTCCCAAAAAACACACATCCTTGTGAACTCGTAGACACTGTTGAGCTAGTGGTTTCTCTGGCATGCATGCCATCAAAGGTGATCTCTATCACCGGCCAGCTCAATGCCCGGCGGTCCTCAGTGGCGCGCCGCAATCGAGGAGTAGAAGCACTCAGTCTCCACGCTGCCTCCGCCGCCTCTACGCCGGCTGTTCCTCGCACTCAAAGCGACGTACAGGAGATTGTCCACCTCAGGGCCACGCTAATTGGTAATCGTCGTAACACAAAAGAGAGTAAAAAAAACGAAAAAAACATTCTATAAAACCACATTATATTGCATTATATGTTATATTATTAGCATTTTAGTAGGCTTTCAATGTTTTATATATATTTTTTAAAGATGCTTACCGTTTCCATGGCAACAACACGGCCTCTTGGTTCCGTAACCTCCCCTGTGAGTTAAACAAGTGTTTTGAGCAACAATACGATGAAAAAATTTGATATTTCGCATTTGTTTTTGCATACCTCTACAGCAACAGGGGCATCTCTTTCTGGAGACGTACAGGCAGGTCAAAATGAACAGCAGGATGAGGGTGACTGCCAATGCTGGCCCCAGTATGTACATCACCAGAGGGTCGTGGCACAGATCTGTTTGAAGATGCAGCACAGGAGAACCCGTAAGACAATAGTACGGTACCTACCTAATAGTCTGTTGCGTTGCAAAGATGCAACGCAGCTGCAAAAAAAGCTGCAAAGACCTACCGACAATTTCCACCGCTGTCCCGTTTCCGAACAGCATCTCCCCGCACAAGCTCAGAACACAATAGTAGGTCCCGGCGTCCTCGGTGCGGAGGTTGGCCATCGGCAGGTGAAACGTGCAGCTCTTCAGGGCTGGTGGAGGTCCAACCCCGGGGTGGCTATTGCACAGGTCGGGGTCGGCATGGGCGTAAAGGAGCGAGGGTCGAGATCCGCTGGGCCTGTACCAATAGAAGCTGTGCTTTCCTGAACACAGCTGGGCGACGTGGACCTCGCAACTCAAATTCACGGCATTGCCCGGCAACAGCACCTGTGCGGGTCCCTGGCGGATGACCGCTCGTTTTGCCACCTCCGACCCCTTGACGTGAAGGAAGGAGCCGCGTTCGTAGTTAATAACTTGAGAGATCGATAAATCGGACCTCCCACAGTAATATGCGGCCGAGTCTGAGAGGCGAAGATGCCGGATCGTAAGGCTGTTCACACCTGGATGGATTTGTACCGAAAAGCGAGAATCGTCCTGAAACTCATTGTGCAGTTTATATGTGGTTTCATATGCCGTGGTGGACGATATGACGCAAGGTCTGTCTCCTAGTTTTTGCCGGTACCAGTAAATGTACATTGCATCCGATTTCTCGTACAAGCATGGGAAAGTTGCATTGTCTCCAACGCTGGCTGTGATGATCTTCTCTTGAACGATGTCCCTTTCGGTAGTTTGCACCTGGGCTGCATCGTGATTTACAGATAAGTACAGTAGATACAATGATGGACATTTTAGTAGTTTTGGCACATCAACGACTATTTTTCTTAAAAACTAGGAAAAAATATGAAATCGTCCCTACCTGTTCCACTGAATAGGAAAGCCAAGATGCAGTAGGTGGTCATGTCTGAAGCCATTCAATCTGGATGTCGAATGGATCTTATTGACTGGAATCCAACCCCTGAGAGATCTTTGAGGCTGTTTGTGATTGGCTCAAACAATCTGTGCTACCAGTGATGACCAAATCAGCATCAACAGTTTCTGTTTCTGCAGGTTAAAATAAGTGTGTGTGTGTGTGTGTGTGTGTATAAGGTGATGGTATGGATTTTTCCGTCAGTATCGGAGCTGTGAGTATTCAAGGGTGACTACTAAATGTACGTATAGGGAAAATGGTTGTTTTTGTCATACAGTCACTTTTCATGAAAATGTGCCGTGGGCTCAGAAGTCATCCATATTGTCGCTGTTCATTAGGACAAAGGCTAGATGTTTACTATGGGAGTGGCCAAGACACTACAGGAATGAAGTCCACAAGTGTTCCTACAATCGTGCTTTAGTGCAATATCTACTTATTGCTTCTCGAGGAAATGCCATTCCGGTTTTCATCTTCATCATCTGCTTCATCTCACGAAGAAGCAGTGGCAGTATTTTGTCAGAGATGCCCTGACATTTTGTAGGCAGAATTATGTTTCCTTCTCCAATTCTTCTCAACTTCATTGCACTCCAGATCTGATCTCCAGAACTCACCCCTTTCCCTCTTTTTAAAAGTATATATGAATCGACTTAAATGCATAATAATATAATAATGATAAAAATAATGATAATAATAATAATACATATTTATTTTCTATATAGTCCATTGCGTTACATTACAGTCATTTAGCAGACGTGTTTGTCCAAAGTGACTTACAATAGTGCTTTCTACAAAAAATGTAAAAACAATGAATGAATCCCTTCCCCCCTCAAAACCTACATTTTCTTGATTTTTGGTTTGTTGTCCATTTAAAACAGTTTAAAATGTGTTTATACTTTCATGTAGCTATTATTTTCTAATAACATTTCTAAATCGATATATATATATATATACTGTGTATGTATACAACTATATATATATATACTGTATCTATCTATCTATATCTTCATAACAACACGGGAAACCATGTCGACATCCTATCAACAGTGTCAGAGGGGTCTTTGGTACGTGGAAGTCTGGAGAAGGCCCTGACCACAGAAACCACATGCTCTGTGTCGTCTGCACGAACAGAGTGCACGGAAGGCGCAGACATGCAGAACACACAAAACACTGGTTTTATTTAACAGACTGAGCTACTGCCGCCCCTAACAATAGTGAACACTAGTTTTAACATGAAAAGGCCTTCCTAAATAAAAAGGTTTTTTTAGGTCTTAAAAGAGTCCAGGGTCTGAGGTTCCTCTTAGATGATGAGGAAGGCCATTCCACAGGGGGGGCGCAGCTGAGCAAAAGGCCCCGCCCCCCATGGGGTGGAGCTTAGTACTGGGGCCCTGAGGAGCAGCTCTGAGGGTGCTGCTGTGGAGGTTTGTAGAGTGGTGAGTTCTTGCAGATAGGGAGGGGCCGTAACTATTTATGCATTTGTGTGTAAGTAAGTCACAGGATCGTACCGAAGGTTATCGCCGTTAGCTAAGGTAGCGACCGAGGCTACCGCATCGACGATAGCCACCAAGTCTGAAGCTGACCCCACACGCTATATAAACCTCTCTCCTATGATAAGATTCGATTTTAATCTAATATGATCTAATATAATCATAGGAGAGAGGTTGTGTGTGTGTGTGGGTGTGTGTGTTTGTGAGAATTATACCTTGTGTGTGTGCAAGGTGTATGCAAGGTGTATGCGTAAATGCCTAAACTCTTCCTTCCTTTTGGTCTCTCTCTTGTCCCCCCCCCCCCCCCCCCAGCGGTGAGTCTGATCAGAAACTGCTCCAGGTGTCCGGGAGGAGGAGGTTCAGTGTGGGGAAGGCCCTGGGAAGGCCCTGGGACACCCCTGGCTGCAGGTGAGATGAAAACACATATGCACACACACACACACACACACACACATACACACGCACACATTGGGGATCTGTTCATCATGCATCTGGGTGGACGCTCTCCCAATTGTCGACTTTATTTCTACAGCACATTTGATACCGAGGC
The DNA here is from genome assembly GCA_027704905.1 of Muraenolepis orangiensis. Classification (NCBI taxonomy): domain Eukaryota; kingdom Metazoa; phylum Chordata; class Actinopteri; order Gadiformes; family Muraenolepididae; genus Muraenolepis; species Muraenolepis orangiensis. The sequence continues at coordinate 21,126 of JANIIK010000700.1, forward strand.
AGTTCAAAGTGTTTTACAAATAATCGAAAAAGTGATAAAAATACAATTAAACGATACAAAATAATAGCCTATAATAGATAAACAGATGACAGAATATAATAATAGTGGCTTTAATCCATCCCATAATGTGTCTCTCCGTAAACCAGGACTTCCAGCTGTGGTGCGACCTGCGGGCCTCCGAGCAGCGGATTGGCCGCCGGTACCTGACCCACGAGGGGGACGAGGAGCGCTGGCGGAGCTACACCCAGCAGAGGGCGCTGTTGTGCAGCGGGCAACAGCTGAGTGACCAAGATGGACCAAGAGCTGTGGGCCCCTCCTCCATCTCCAATCATGTATACAGAACAATTATGTGTAACCAGAATCATGAATACAAGTTGATTCATGCAGTGACTTTATTAAAAGGGTGTGTTGTGTTTCTTACTGTGCGAGTAGGAGCTTGCGTTTCACATTGGGGTTTTATTTGGGAGTAAATCTGAATTAGAATGCCTTTATTGTCATTTTGTCACACACATTGTGTAGCAATCCTCACGGTCACTCTTACAAACAGCAATTGAAAAATATAATATAATAAAATAATATGTAAATGTATTATAATAAAATATAATTAACTAATCTGAACTAAATAAGCAGGTTTAAAGGGACCATATAACATTGTATATAGTGTATACAATATTGCAGTGGCCCTATGTACAGTAGTGCACATTATAAATGTTGATCTACATATAGTCCAGGACTAGGCCGTATACACACCAGACCAGCAGTGGTTCAACCAGGTACTGCAGGGCGTGGTCCTCCACCTTCTCATGCTTTCTGTGTTCCCCCCCTAACGTAGAACATGATTTATTTCTTATAAGCATGTACATTTGGTCTTGGTCTTCATTTGTTTTGGAGCCATAAGCAAATGTACTTCAAATCTCAGCTTCAATAGGTGACCTGTGAACTGTTACAATGGGATGTTTTCCTTTTCCTGAAAAAACATAAATATTAATAATTTATTATTATTATTATTATTATTATTAATAACAGAGAAAGCTACGCCGTCCGTCAATTTAAGATGAACCAAAGTATTCAATGCAAAAACCCAATCCAATCTCTATCTATTAGTCTATATATGTAACCCTGTCCCAATCCAATCTATATCTATTAGTCTATATATGTAACCCTGTCCCAATCCAATCTCTATATATTAGTCTATATATGTAACCCTGTCCCAATCCAATCTCTATCTATTAGTCTATATATGTAACCCTGTCCCAATCCAATCTCTATCTATTAGTCTATATATGTAACCCTGTCCCAATCCAATCTCTATCTATTAGTCTATATATGTAACCCTGTCCCAATCCAATCTCTATCTATTAGTCTATATATGTAACCCTGTCAGCCTGGTAGCAGCCTGCTCACTGCAGAGCTCTGCGTTGTGTTTTCATGCTGAGGCGTGGAGCGCACAAGCAGTCACTCTGGACACGTGGCTTCTTCAATGGGGACAAACTTGGAACTTTGTTTTCTCCTGACTTTAAATCAAATGACCCGGCTGCAGTCATGTTAACCTGCCTGTCTGCTGGTCAACAATAGATGACGACATTAAGGACCCAGACGGGTCGATAAACATAACTGAGTCTCAGAAATACAATGTCCGATAACAACCAAAGAAACAATGGACTCCTCTGGGAATACCTGGCGTTAGGCCAGGTAGTGGTCACTCAGGTATATTACTACCTTATATATACATTTCAGTGATTCGTACAACAGACACTACACTACACTGTTCAAAGCGTGGTTTTTTTTTGTTGCTACCCAGCAAACAGGGAACGTCCAAGCCCCCAGGATGTAAGCCAAGCGTTGAAGCACATTTGTCTTTGTGGCCAAACGGTGTTTACAAGTCATGTGATGTCATGTGGTGCCGTTTGGCCCAAAACAATGTTTTTCCATTGACTAACATTGGGAAAATAAAACAATTTTGGATATATTGCAGATATTGGCTGTAATTCATAACTTGTATCATCTTATAATACTTCCGTGGGCTGTATGCAGTAAATCCTTTATCGTGAATGTTTGAATACATAAAGTTAATGCAATAAACATAAATCCTTTATCGTGAATGTTTGAATACATAAAGTTAATGCAATAAACATAAATCCTTTATCGTGAATGTTTGAATACATAAAGTTAATGCAATAAACGTAAATCCTTTATCGTGAATGTTTGAATACATAAAGTTAATGCAATAAACATAAATCCTTTATCGTGAATGTTTGAATACATATATTTAATGCAATAAACATAAATCTGTTATTGTGAATGTTTGAATACATAAAGTTAATGCAATAAACATTAATTTAAGTCTCAGTTACAAAACAGTAACAAGTCAAGTCAAGTCAAGTTTATTGTCACTTCACAGTTTACACAAGTATAAAGCAGTGATGTGAAAATCTTGTGTGCAATACCCGACGACAGACAAACTACATGTATGTCATTTACTATTTACTCTTTACTACTATCTTGCAGGTCAAAGCCACAGTGGAACATCTATACATCCATGGATAGAGCACATTTTGAATCGGTTTATTTTTTATTTCTCCGATCTGATTATGATATGTTGGTTTATGTGTCTCATTGATACATCCATGGTTTTAGCCCAATAGTTTAATGTTGTAACATCGTGGTTGTCATTTACTTTATAACATATAAAACAGCCTATAATAATAATGTATGATCTATAATGATACATTTCCATGCACGGTGATAAATAATACATTTAATACATTTTACATTTACTTTTATCCAAAGCGACTTACAAGAAGTAATTTGAAAGAGATGACAATCTATTTCTGTGGTAAAGAAAGAGTAGAACAAGTTCCCAGCATTCCCAATTGCAGGCCAATAGAGAAAATCTTCCCAACTACTAGGATGCCTGCATAATGTCCTAAAGTGCATTAACAACATGAACGTACAATATGTTAAAAAACCAAGTGCTTATAAGCACAAAAAGTACAAAGAGCATAAAATGCAGAGCACAAGGATTTACCAAGTCATAAAAGCACAAGGATTTAGTGCCAATATGAATCCATAGTGCATAAAAGGGGAGGGGCGGTTAAGCAGAGTCCAGGTGGACTCTAATCCTGCATTAATTCAGGCATTAACTCATCATGAGTCATGCATCAGTTAAGCATATCAGGATATGATTTTGATCCTTCAAATAAACTGTTACCATGTTTTTTTATTTATAAAGGCCCTGAAGTGTGGCTTATCGGAGATAGCTGGATGGTATATGGCTGGATGTGTGTATACATTTAACTCATCTTAACAAAACTTGCTATTCATCAACATACATGCAATAATGAGAGAGGGTTACGGTGCATATGTGAATATTTCTTCTTTACAGTCTGCAAAATACATTTTTTGGGACGCTCGGTAAGAGAACACTCAGTTTCCATCTGATTTGTGTTTCGCTTTTGTAATTGATAGGCCAGCTCCTGAGGACAAGAGGGCCGGAGACGAACAATAGGGAATAATTGGGTCCTTCAGGTAGGATGGTTCTATTCCGTAGTTTTGGGACATCCATCTTTAAATTGAAGTCAGGCAAGATTTATCCTTCTGGATCTGTGAGGAGTCGTTTGAACCCATAGGAATGTAGATTTGAGTGTCGTCATTGACATTATAACATTGAAAGCTAATTCCATTATTTATTACATTTATTCTGTGAATAAAATCGCCAAGTGAAGAGGTAGGTGGTGGGTGGGTAGGTGATATTCATCACCCATAGTAGCGTTCTGTTTTGTAAGGGGGTTGATTAGATGGAAATAGACTCATCATGAACATATCTGTGTCATTAGCATGGGTTTTCGTCCAAATACCGTCAAATATTGAGCAATGGCATAATTATTTGGCTCGTAGCTTAGCTTATAAATGCCTCTTTGTGACTTAACAGAGGAGACTACTTGTTACAAATTGACCCTTGCATTTTCCCTCTAATAAAGGCTGGGGATTTATATTTATTTTGGTTATTCACTGACCAGATTCAACCAGCTGCTGGTAAACATCTGGCTGACACATACTGCTATATACAATACAAGACATTTTAAAAACATTGTAGATATACTATGTATATATACACACACACACACAGCATTGAGTATTTACTTTTCTTTCATTCTTATCGTATGCATAACAGTATATATTCAGGAACCAAAAGCATACTATAACTATATACGAGAAGCATAATTGTTAGGCTATAAAATAGCTTAATTGTACACTTAATGATGCAAAAGACAAATTAGCCTAATGTCCCCACTGTTTCAGAATGTTTTAAAATATTTATTGTAGTAATTCATGAGAACTTAGACATAACTAAATAATGTAATTCAACAAAAGCCGAATGTGAACCATGAGCTTATGCAAAAACAATCGGTAAATTTAACTGACAAGTGCTTTTTGAAAGTTGTGTTCAAAAACTTCTGCGCTATGTGGCATGATGTAATTCAAGCGAACATGCATTTAATTAACATGATTATTTCATAAAAAACTCTTATCTGGTGGCGGCATATACAACGTTAGCTTCTGGGTTGCTCTGGTTAGCTTCTGGGTTACATTTTGGCTGTTGTCTTCTGTTCTTCTTCCGAGGGAAAGTCATCGTTGAGTAAGTTATGTTAGCAGCGTCCTGATCGTAGGGAAGTTTTCAAATTTGATGATATTATTAACACTTTAAAAGACAAAACATTCATTAACTACACTTCTTAAATGGTTCATGATTCATGCTTTTCCAAGTATACAACTAGGTTTACCTGGCTTTCCTGGGTCTGAGACCTAATATTACTAGCTAAAAACAAAAGAGGGAATGTATGTTATTTATTTATATCAGAAAGGGCCTTCAGACCATATTTGTTCTTACATTAAATAAAAATGTACAGGTGCAATAGTTAGCCTACCTCTCTGGAGTTGACGTTGGCGTGTTACTCTTAAACTCAATCCCAAGATTACCGCTACAAAGACACATAGACACAACATTCATGGCACCCAGTAGTCCACAAACCGTCCAGGTACTTTTGGATTCCTCACGATTCCCTTGGAATTAAAAGGGGGAAAGAAATTAAATCTCATAGCTGTGGTTACCTGTTGGTTCTCTTGATAAAACGTTATATCCATCGATGACATACATTGTGGTAATGAGAGCAACATTTTAAAAGAGTCTTTAAAAAAATGTTGAATTGCCCAAAAACTGTTTGTTCCTGAGGTAAGATATGCGGAAAATACTACGTCTGACGCATTCACTTTTTTGAGAATATTGTGAACTGGAGTTTAATACATCCCTTTTTATTCATTAATAGTAATAGTAATAATAGTAATAATAGTTTGTGCATGTGTGCGTATATTTCTTCTTTGCAGCTAAATAAGTTTTTCAATGACTGCGATATTCATGCAGTTTATATTTAATGTGTTTATCTTACTCTATACAAAGTGACAAATAATAATACAACTATTATTGTTTACTTTTAGAGTTTGTGTCGTCGTCTTCGTGAATTCCATCATTTCCTTTAAAATAGACAAAAATATTACACCGTAAAAACCAAATATCAGATTCAATTTCAAAGTGATTGTAATAATGAGAGAAAACATGTATCTTACCTTGAAACATTAACAATGTTGAATTGACCATAAGCATCTCGTCCTTGTTGTAGAACATGCAAAAATACCAGCCTGAGTCTGATGAATTCACTTGCAGTATTGTTAGAGTGAAGAAAGAGATACTGCTTTCTGTTACTAATCTACTCTGTGGGAAACCATGATTGTGTCTCCCTGTGTTAGAATCAGTTCCAAACACAGATGAGAGGACAATGGGCTTGGATGTGTTAGCTGCTCTCATCCAGAAAGCCATTGTTGGATAGCTGGACACATTGGTACAGGACAAGGTGACATTAGCCATCGGTTCTACCTTGATCCGATAATCAGTGAGCGAGACGACAAGCCAAGCTGAAAACGGATGAGTAAAAAAATATATATATCAACAATCTTTCATTAAACAAAAGTAGAACTATTGTTGGAAGTGAAGTTCTTAAGACAGTGAGTGTTAACATGATGACAGTACTTACTTAAGGAGCTCAGAAGTAAATATCTTGTCAACACCAGCTCCATCATTGTCTCTTCTGTTAGTCCGTCTGGTGTTAACTCAGATGAAGTACGTGGTCTTCATGCAAAGAGGCGGGCTGACTGGTTGCCATGGCACTTTTATCTCATGTTGCATCAAACCAGAGCTTCCACTGAGGATTTTCATCGTCACATCTTCAAATGATCGTTCAGTTGCAGCCAGAGGTGTCAATCAAATGTTTGCTTTTTTAAAATCGAAATTTGGAGGATTGAGTTTATTGGTCACATGTACACGCAGTGAAAAAACGTTCTCTTCATTTAACCCATCCTAGTATTAGGAGCAGTGGGCAGCTATTGTCTATACAGCGCCCGTCGAGCAGTGTAGGGGTCTGGTGCCTTGCTTATGGGCATCTTGGCCATGCCCAGGTGTTTCAGGGAACTTGAACCGGTGACCTTCCTGTTCCCAAGCCAAGTCCCAACTGACTGAGCTAGTGCCGCCCACTTCACAAGCTTTATGTGGTAAATATTTGATCGACTGAACGAGTAATGGACACATTTGACCAGCACACCAACAATCTCTAATTGGACTCAGAGGCATAGATTATTAATTATTAATTGATTAAAATATGTTTACATACGTACAATTGTATGTACATAAAATAATTAAAATGCGGACATATCTGAATGAGGAAGACCCAAATTTTCACCAGTTTGTGCCTCGAGCGAAATCACAGCGACCGAACTGTCTGACCTATGTTCCTCCAGCAAGCGGGATTTTCGGACAACTTTGAACGCGCAACTGTGGATATTATTGAATGACGATATCCATTTACCACGATTCATTCATGCATTCTTGGCCCTTAACCTTCTGGTAAATTACTTTCCCCCCACTTCTCTACACACATGAGTGCACTGTGTGTTCTGCTCCAGAAACAGAAGCGTTGGCACAATGGCACTGAGTTCAAATTCATGGTCATGAGTAATGGATCCTCACGTGCCCCACACCTAAA
>JANIIK010000701.1:0-30718 GCA_027704905.1 Muraenolepis orangiensis
TTTTAAACATAGCGCACCACAACATGCCTTAAACGTAAATGTATTTGCAGTTTTGAATACTAAAATTGTTCATTATGATATGACTGGTAAGCAAGAGACATATTTCCACAGTTACGTGTACATCACATTGTATTCATAGGAAAATATACATGGTATTGCCGATCAAATACACAATGGAACCATTAATATCTTCCATGTCCACTTGATGAGGAAGCTTAGTTTGACGGAGTTCCTAAAAAATAAATCAAAAAGCGTTTTTGAACTCATGGAAAGCTTTGCCTGGGACATCACGATGAGACATTTAGATTTTTGAGGGCTGATACAACATGTGTACTGCGATTCTGTTAATATTGCGATATTCCTATATTTCATTGTGTGATTTTATCTTTTGCGTGGATTCAACATACAAATTGAGGTTTGGCTTCTACAGGTCTGTCTGTGTCTGCCATTGTTTTTTTACTGAACATGACCAAACCATTCATTTGCTTCGACTTTGATAACACTGGTTTTCTGGCATAAAAATTAAATCTGTTTTTCAGTCAACGTGACGATACGAATATTGTAGAAGCAAAGAATCGTGAAACACACCTGTATATAAATCGTTGATCTTTAAATAATATGCAAATATTGGCATAAAAAATAAGATTAAATTAAATTGTCAATAAAACAATGATATATATACTGTATATAGGCCCCTGAACCTTAAGCTACGGAAGCTGTGATTGGTAAGAGCCGATAAGTTGCCGAGCGGCAGCCTATCATCAAGGGTGGTAATCTCTGTGGTCTTACATGGGTCTCAGATTCACATCTTCCCTTTAACACTTTAACTTGCCTCCCAGTAAGCCATGTGTGCTGTGCACTCTACCTGCACCTGCAGACTGCAGACAGAATGAGAACTGGTACTTGGAAAAAGGTGCCACTGCCGAGGTGCCCTTGAGCAAGGCACCAGACCCTCTACACTGCTTGACCCGGGCAGCTGTATATACAATAGCTGCCCACTGCTTCTAATACTAGGATGGGTTAAATGCAGAGAAACTGATTTCACTGTGTGTACATGTATGTGACCAATTAAGAGGGATTCAAGCCTTCATTCAGGGTCATGTCGTTCTTTACTGGTCTTCAAGAGTATGGATATTTATATACATTTGATTTTTGAAGCAAGGACTCGAAGACCTTGAAGTATCGGGATGGCATGGAGGTGAGAAAAGTAACTGAACATTGTTTAAAATGCACAGTGATCTTGGTTTGTGTAAGATGGTGAGTGAAGCCCCTAACATCATACTGGCTTGCTAGTTGTACAGCCCCCCCCTCAAACTGTGAACAACCAGAGTATCCTATTGGCTTGCATCCAAGGTAGTGAAACCGTGGGTACATTTCCTCCTGTGCTGCGGTGCTCAGGTTGTTTCTGTGAAACACATGTTTCCATGTACTCTGGTCAACGTGAACAAAACCAAAAACCACTTCTGGTATCATGTTCAAGACACCTATGCCTTGCCTTGCTTTCGGTACTGGTGACGGATGTTCAGGTGTCCTTCTGGCTGTGCATGTACTACTGTACGTGGATGAGGAGCACTATGGCCCATGGAGAATCGACCCATGGCCCTTGGACATGGAAACACGTTAGGAAATGCAAAGTATTCAGGATGTTCGGCCGGCTGCTTGACCGTTTTTGTTCCCCCGAGTCTCTGAAACCACTTTTTGCGATTGTACCTCGGTTGCCAAGGAGTGTGCTACTGGTCAGGAAGATGTTCAGGTTGATCCATGTGGTGTGTAGACATTACATTACATTGCAGTCATTTAGCAGATGCATTTGTCCAAAGCTAATTACCATAGCACAATAGACCCCCTGGAATTAACTGACCAGCAGACAGAAAGAAGCGTTCAGTTGAAGCTTTCCCACAAATGATGACATCACTGTTTCCGTTATCCCATCTTTCAACAGAATTCAGATCATAACCTTTTTTATACATCATATGCTAATTATCCAAATAGTATGACAAAGAAACCATGGTATAGAGCAGCAAGAAATTATTTATTTGCGCATTAAAAATATTCAAATACATGTATATTTATTGACTTTGTAACGGCAACACTTTCCATCACATCTGACAAACATCTGGCTTATTGTTGGATTATAAGAATGTACAGTTTAAGGTGTGGGCCAGAGTTTCCTGTGTCAAGTGGAAACTTGACACAGGAAACGGTGCTGCTGTGGTAATACAGCTCTGCTTACCCACACTAAGCATGGCGCATGTTTTTGTATAGTGCCTGGGGGTGACCCTGGAATCGGCCTCTGGGGAGTTTCAGTGACATATTTTTTTTATTATTTTCGTTCGTACGCCTTTTCCTGTCCTTTGGATACAAAGGACATTATACGCTCACGGCTCACGAGAACCTATCAAAACAAACAGGAAAGCTGATGTGTGGTGCGGTACCTTGGTCATTCTGAACACACACACACCCGTCCCAAAAAACACACACATCATTGTGAACTCGTGGACACTGTTGAGCTAAAAAACATTCTAGTGGTTTCTCTGGCATGCATGCCATCAAAGGTGATCTCTATCACCGGCCAGCTCAACGCCCGGCGGTCCTCAGTGGCGCGCCGCAATCGAGGAGTAGAAGCACTCAGTCTCCAGGCTGCCTCCGCCGCCTCTACGCCGGCTGTTCCTCGCACTCAAAGCGACGTACAGGAGATTGTCCACCTCAGGGCCACGCTAATTGGTAATCGTCGTAACACAAAAGAGAGTAAAAAAAACGAAAAAAACATTCTATAAAACCACATTATATTGCATTATATGTTATATTATTAGCATTTTAGTAGGCTTTCAATGTTTTATATATATTTTTTAAAGATGCTTACCGTTTCCATGGCAACAACACGGCCTCTTGGTTCCGTAACCTCCCCTGTGAGTTAAACAAGTGTTTTGAGCAACAATACGATGAAAAAATTTGATATTTCGCATTTGTTTTTGCATACCTCTACAGCAACAGGGGCATCTCTTTCTGGAGACGTACAGGCAGGTCAAAATGAACAGCAGGATGAGGGTGACTGCCAATGCTGGCCCCAGTATGTACATCACCAGAGGGTCGTGGCACAGATCTGTTTGAAGATGCAGCACAGGAGAACCCGTAAGACAATAGTACGGTACCTACCTAATAGTCTGTTGCGTTGCAAAGATGCAACGCGGCTGCAAAAAAAGCTGCAAAGACCTACCGACAATTTCCACCGCTGTCCCGTTTCCGAACAGAATCTCCCCGCACAAGCTCAGAACACAATAGTAGGTCCCGGCGTCCTCGGTGCGGAGGTTGGCCATCGGCAGGTGAAACGTGCAGCTCTTCAGGGCTGGTGGAGGTCCAACCCCGGGGTGGCTATTGCACAGGTCGGGGTCGGCATGGGCGTAAAGGAGCGAGGGTCGAGATCCGCTGGGCCTGTACCAGTAGAAGCTGTGCTTTCCTGAACACAGCTCGGCGACGTGGACCTCGCAACTCAAATTCACGGCATTGCCCGGCAACAGCACCTGTGCGGGTCCCTGGCGGATGACCGCTCGTTTTGCCACCTCCGACCCCTTGACGTGAAGGAAGGAGCCGCGTTCGTAGTTAATAACTTGAGAGATCGATAAATCGGACCTCCCACAGTAATATGCGGCCGAGTCTGAGAGGCGAAGATGCCGGATCGTAAGGCTGTTCACACCTGGATGGATTTGTACCGAAAAGCGAGAATCGTCCTGAAACTCATTGTGCAGTTTATATGTGGTTTCATATGCCGTGGTGGACGATATGACGCAAGGTCTGTCTCCTAGTTTTTGCCGGTACCAGTAAATGTACATTGCATCCGATTTCTCGTACAAGCATGTGAAAGTTGCATTGTCTCCAACGCTGGCTGTGATGATCTTCTCTTGAACGATGTCCCTTTCGGTAGTTTGCACCTGGGCTGCATCGTGATTTACAGATAAGTAGAGTAGATACAATGATGGACATTTTAGTAGTTTTGGCACATCAACGACTATTTTTCTTAAAAACTAGGAAAAAATATGAAATCGTCCCTACCTGTTCCACTGAATAGGAAAGCCAAGATGCAGTAGGTGGTCATGTCTGAAGCCGTTCAATCTGGATGTCGAATGGATCTTATTGACTGGAATCCAACCCCTGAGAGATCTTTGAGGCTGTTTGTGATTGGCTCAAACAATCTGTGCTACCAGTGATGACCAAATCAGCATCAACAGTTTCTGTTTCTGCAGGTTAAAATAAGTGTGTGTGTGTGTGTGTGTGTGTGTGTATAAGGTGATGGTATGGATTTTTTCCGTCAGTATCGGAGCTGTGAGTATTCAAGGGTGACTACTAAATGTACGTATAGGGAAAATGGTTGTTTTTGTCATACAGTCACTTTTCATGAAAATGTGCCGTGGGCTCAGAAGTCATCCATATTGTCGCTGTTCATTAGGACAAAGGCTAGATGTTTACTATGGGAGTGGCCAAGACACTACAGGAATGAAGTCCACAAGTGTTCCTACAATCGTGCTTTAGTGCAATATCTACTTATTGCTTCTCGAGGAAATGCCATTCCGGTTTTCATCTTCATCATCTGCTTCATCTCACGAAGAAGCAGTGGCAGTATTTTGTCAGAGATGCCCTGACATTTTGTAGGCAGAATTATGTTTCCTTCTCCAATTCTTCTCAACTTCATTGCACTCCAGATCTGATCTCCAGAACTCAATGTAAAAACAATGAATGAATCCCTTCCCCCCTCAAAACCTACATTTTCTTGATTTTTGGTTTGTTGTCCATTTAAAACAGTTTAAAATGTGTTTATACTTTCATGTAGCTATTATTTTCTAATAACATTTCTAAATCAATATATATATATATATATACTGTGTATGTATACAACTATATATATATATACTGTATCTATCTGTCTATATCTTCATAACAACATGGGAAACCATGTCGACATCCTGTCAACAGTGTCAGAGGGGTCTTTGGTACGTGGAAGTCTGGAGAAGGCCCTGACCACAGAAACCACATGCTCTGTGTCGTCTGCACGAACAGAGTGCACGGAAGGCGCAGACATGCAGAACACACAAAACACTGGTTTTATTTAACAGACTGAGCTACTGCCGCCCCTAACAATAGTGAACACTAGTTTTAACATGAAAAGGCCTTCCTAAATAAAAAGGTTTTTTTAGGTCTTAAAAGAGTCCAGGGTCTGAGGTTCCCCTTAGATGATGAGGAAGGCCATTCCACAGGCGGGGCGCAGCTGAGCAAAAGGCCCCGCCCCCCATGGGGTGGAGCTTAGTACTGGGGCCCTGAGGAGCAGCTCTGAGGGTGCTGCTGTGGAGGTTTGTAGAGTGGTGAGTTCTTGCAGATAGGGAGGGGCCGTAACTATTTATGCATTTGTGTGTAAGTAAGTCACAGGATCGTACCGAAGGTTATCGCCGTTAGCTAAGGTAGCGACCGAGGGTACCGCATCGACGATAGCCACCATGTCTGAAGCTGACCCCACACGCTATATAAACCTCTCTCCTAAGATAAGATTCGATTTTAATCTAATATAATCTTATATAATCATAGGAGAGAGGTTGTGTGTGTGCGTGTGGGTGTGCACGCGTGTGGGTGTGTGCGTGTTGTGTGTGTGCAAGGTGTATGCGTAAATGCCTAAAATCCCCCCCCCCCCCAGCAGTGAGTCTGATCAGAAACTGCTCCAGGTGTCCGGGAGGAGGAGGTTCAGTGTGGGGAAGGCCCTGGGAAGGCCCTGGGACACCCCTGGCTGCAGGTGAGATGAAAACACACATGCACACACACACACACACGCACACACATGCACACACACACACCACGCACGCATGGGGGATCTGTTCATCATGCATCTGGGTGGACGCTCTCCCAATTGTCGACTTTATTTCTACAGCACATTTGATACCGAGGCAGTTCAAAGTGTTTTACAAATGAAGTGAAGATAATCGAAAAAGTGATAAAAATACAATTAAACGATACAAAATAATAGCCTATAATAGATAAACAGATGACAGAATATAATAATAGTGGCTTTAATCCATCCCATAATGTGTCTCTCCGTAAACCAGGACTTCCAGCTGTGGTGCGACCTGCGGGCCTCCGAGCAGCGGATTGGCTGCCGGTACCTGACCCACGAGGGGGACGAGGAGCGCTGGCGGAGCTACACCCAGCAGAGGGCGCTGTTGTTCGCCCAACAGCTGTGCTGGGGAGCAGTGGGCAACAGCTGACTGACAAAGACGGACCAAGAGCCGTGGGCCCCTCCTCCATCTACAATCATGTATACAGAACAATCATGTGTAACCAGAATCATGAATACAAGTTGATTCATGCAGTGACTTTATTAAAAGGGTGTGTTGTGTTTCTTACTGTGCGAGTAGGAGCTTGCGTTTCACATTGGGGTTTTATTTGGGAGTAAATCTGAATTAGAATGCCTTTATTGTCATTTTGTCACACACATTGTGTAGCAATCCTCAGGGTCACTCTTACAAACAGCAATTGAAAAATATAATATAATAAAGTAATATGTAAATTATAATAAAATATAATAAACTAATCTGAACTAAATAAGCAGGTTTAAAAGGACCATATAACATTGTATATAGTGTATACAATATTGCAGTGGCCCTATGTACAGTAGTGCACATTATAAATGTTGATCTACATATAGTCCAGGACTAGGCCGTATACACACCAGACCAGCAGTGGTTCAACCAGGTACTGCAGGGTGTGGTCCTCCACCTTCTCATGCTTTCTGTGTTCCCCCCCTAACGTAAAACATGATTTATTTCTTATAAGCATGTACATTTGGTCTTGGTCTTCATTTGTTTTGGAGCCATAAGCAAATGTACTTCAAATCTCAGCTTCACTAGGTGACCTGTGAACTGTTACAATGGGATGTTTTCCTTTTCCTTAAACAACATAAATATTAATAATTTATTATTATTATAATTAATAATAGAGAAAGCCATGCTGTCCGTCACTTTAAGATGAACCAAAGTATTTTTATGTGGTCACACAAAGACAACGCCAACAGAGAGGTGAACCCTGGGCTTTGGAGACGTTAGTTCAAGTCCTGCTAATAACACTCCCCTCCTTGGAACCCTCGGCTAGCGTCTCTGTGGAGCAGTTGTGAGAGCTGCAAGTTAGCAGTTCTGGAGACGTGTGTTCGATTCCCGCTGATGTCAGTTTGTAGAGGGCCTACTCCATCTGAGTCTGATTTTAGAAACATAACTATGTCCTGTTAATTGTAATGTCAATGAATCCCTCCGATGGAATCAGAGCGCTTGACTCTTGACAGATCAATTGGTCAAAGTCTTTGGAGACGTTGCTTCAAGTCCAGCTGATAACGTTCTCCTTTGAAACCAAAACTCTTTATGGAAAAAATGTCAAGTGAATTGTAATGAATGTTGCATTACAATGTGTAATTAAAGATGTAATTCATAAGTTGTTATCTTTCTAGTTTGTTGTCATATTTCATCATTAACTGTTATATTTCTAGTTAGTTGTCATATTTCGTCATTAACTGTTGTTTATCTAGTTGTCATATTTCGTCATTAACTGTTATATATCTATTTAGTTGTCATATTTCGTCATTAACTGTTATATTTCTAGTTAGTTGTCATATTTCGTCATTAACTGTTATATTTCTACTTCAACTTCAGGGCCACCGTATAAATTACATTTCAATGATCTCGTAGTTTAAGCAGACCTGTTTAATTGAAAACGTTGAACTATTATGACAGTATGATTGTTTGGATAATAATAATAAATAATGAAATAAATAAATAAATAAAATATATTTGTATGTGCAGTATATTTAACCCTGTCCCAATCCAATCTCTATCTATTTGTATATATATGTAACTCTGTCCCAATCCAATCTATATCTATTTGTATATATATATATATATATATACATGTGTAACCCTGTCCCAATCCAATCTCTATCTATTAGTCTATATGTGTAACCCTGTCCCAATCCAATCTCTATCTATTTGTCTATATATGTAACCCTGTCCCAATCCAATCTCTATCTATTAGTCTATATATGTAACCCTGTCCCAATCCAATCTCTATCTATTAGCCTATATATGTAACCCTGTCCCAATCCAATCTCTATATATTAGTCTATATATGTAACCCTGTCCCAATCCAATCTCTATCTATTAGTCTATATGTGTAACCCTGTCCCAATCCAATCTCTATCTATTAGTCTATATATGTAACCCTGTCCCAATCCAATCTCTATCTATTAGTCTATATATATGTAACCCTGTCCCAATCCAATCTCTATCTATTAGTCTATATATGTAACCCTGTCCCAATCCAATCTCTATCTATTAGTCTATATATGTAACCCTGTCCAAATCCAATCTCTATCTATTAGTCTATATATGTAACCCTGTCCCAATCCAATCTCTATCTATTAGTCTATATATGTAACCCTGTCCAAATCCAATCTCTATCTATTAGTCTATATATGTAACCCTGTCCCAATCCAATCTCTATCTATTAGTCTATATATGTAACCCTGTCAGCCTGGTAGCAGCCTGCTCACTGCAGAGCTCTGCGTTGTGTTTTCATGCTGAGGCGTGGAGCGCACAAGCAGTCACTCTGGACACGTGGCTTCTTCAATGGGGACAAACTTTGTTTGGAACTTTGTTTTCTCCTGACTTTAAATCAAATGACCCGGCTGCAGTCATGTTAACCTGCCTGTCTGCTGGTCAACATTAGATGACGACATTAAGGACCCAGACGGGTCGATAAACATAACTGAGTCTCAGAACAACCAAAGAAACAATGGACTCCTCTGGGAATACCTGGCATTAGGGCACCACCTAGTGGTCACTCAGGTGTATTACTACCTTATATATACATTTCAGTGATTCCTACAACAGACACTACACACTACACTGTTCAAAGTGTTTTGAACAGTGGCCAAACGGTGGATTTACAAGTCAGGTGATGTCACGTGGTGCCGTTGGGCCCAAATCAATGTTTTTCCATTGACTAACATGGGAAAAGTCTATAAATTTGTGTATCATTATTTATTTATTTTGTTCATGTGAAAAATCCTGTTCTACAGGCTTCCTGCTGTCTGTATCATGGATGGATTACAATAACTAATAATGGATATATTAAAGATATTGGCTGTAATTCATAACTTGTATCATCTTATAATACTTCCGTGGGCTGTATGCAGTAAATCCTTTATCGTGAATGTTTGAATACATAAAGTTAATGCAATAAACATAAATCCTTTATCGTGAATGTTTGAATACATAAAATTAATGCAATAAACATAAATCCTTTATCGTGAATGTTTGAATACATAAAGTTAATGCAATAAACATAAATCCGTTATTGTGAATGTTTGAATACATAAAGTTAATGCAATAAACATTAATTAAAGTCTCAGTTACAAAACAGTAACACAAACTACATGTATGTCATTTACTATTTACTATTTACTACTATCATGCAGGTCAAAGCCACAGTGGAACATCTATACATCCATGGATAGAGCACGTTTTGAATCGGTTTATTTTTTATTTCTCCGATCTGATTATGATATGTTGGTTTATGTGTCTCATTGATACATCCATGGTTTTAGCCCAATAGTTTAATGTTGTAACATCGTGGTTGTCATTTACTTTATAACATATAAAACAGCCTATAATAATAATGTATAATCTATAATGATACATTTCCATGCACAGTGATAAATAATACATTTAATACATTTTACATTTACTTTTATCCAAAGCGACTTACAAGAAGTAATTTGAAAGAGACGACAATCTATTTCTGTGGTAAAAAAAGATACGAGTAGAACAAGTTCCCAGCATTCCCAATTGCAGGCCAATAGAGAAAATCTTCCCAACTACTATGATGCCTGCATAATGTCATAAAGTGCATTAACAACATGAACGTACAATATGTTAAAAAACCAAGTGCTTATAAGCACAAAAAGTACAAAGAGCATAAAAAGCAGAGCACAAGGATTTACCAAGTCATAAAAGCACAAGGATTTAGTGCCAATATGAATCCATAGTGCATAAAAGGGGAGGGGCGGTTAAGCAGAGTCCAGGTGGACTCTAAACATCCTGCATTAATTCAGGCATTAACTCATCATGAGTCATGCATCAGTTAAGCATATCAGGATATGATTTTGATCCTTCAAATAAACTGTTACCATGTTTTTTTATTTATAAAGGCCCTGAAGTGTGGCTTATCGGAGATAGCTGGATGGTATATGGCTGGATGTGTGTATACATTTAACTCATCTTAACAAAACATGCTATTCATCAACATACATGCAATAATGAGAGAGGGT
Source organism: Muraenolepis orangiensis (assembly GCA_027704905.1). Classification (NCBI taxonomy): domain Eukaryota; kingdom Metazoa; phylum Chordata; class Actinopteri; order Gadiformes; family Muraenolepididae; genus Muraenolepis; species Muraenolepis orangiensis. The sequence continues at coordinate 10,355 of JANIIK010000701.1, forward strand.
TACGGCGCATATGTGAATATTTCTTCTTTACAGTCTGCAAAATACATTTTTTGGGACGCTCGGTAAGAGAACACTCAGTTTCCATCTGATTTGTGTTTCGCTTTTGTAATTGATAGGCCAGCTCCTGAGGACAAGAGGGCCGGAGACGAACAATAGGGAATAATTGGGTCCTTCAGGTAGGATGGTTCTATTCCGTAGTTTTGGGACATCCATCTTTAAATTGAAGTCAGGCAAGATGTATCCTTCTGGATCTGTGAGGAGTCGTTTGAACCCATAGGAATGTAGATTTGAGTGTCGTTATTGCCATTATAACATTGAAAGCTAATTCCATTATTTATTCCATTTATTCTGTGAATAAAATCGCCAAGTGAAGAGGTAGGTGGTGGGTGGGTAGGTGATATTCATCACCCATAGCAGCGTTCTGTTTTGTAAGGGGGTTGATTAGATGGAAATAGACTCATCATGAACATATCTGTGTCATTAGCATGGGTTTTCGTCCAAATACCGTCACATATTGAGCAATGGCACATTATTTGGCTAGTAGCTTAGCTTATAAATGCCTCTTTGTGACTTAACAGAGGAGACTACTTGTTACAAGTTGACAACTGCATTTTCCCTCTAATAAAGGCTGGGGATTTATATTTATTTTGGTTATTCACTGACCAGATTCAACCAGCTGCTGGTAAACATCTGGCTGACACATACTGCTATATACAATACAAGACATTTAAAAAACATTGTAGATATACTATGTATATATACACACACACACACAGCATTGAGTATTTACTTTTCTTTCATTCTTATCGTATGAATAACAGTATATATTCAGGAACTAAAAGCATACTATAACTATATACGAGAAGCATAATTGTTAGGCTATAAAATAGCTTAATTGTACACTTAATGATGCAAAAGACAAATTAGCCTAATGTCCCCACTGTTTTTTTAAAATATTTATTGTAGTAATTCATGAGAACTTAGACATAACTAAATAATGTAATTCAACAAAAGCTACACGTAGGGTCGAATGTGAACCATGAGCTTATGCAAAAACAATCTGTAAATTTAACTGACAAGTGCTTTTTGAAAGTTTTGTTCAAAAACTTCTGCGCTATGTGGCATGATGTAATTCAAGCTAACATGCATTTAATTAACATGATTATTTCTTATAAAACTCTTATCTGGTGGCGGCATATACAACGTTAGCTTCTGGGTTGCTCTGGTTAGCTTCTGGGTTACATTTTGGCTGTTGTCTTCTGTTCTTCTTACGAGGGAAAGTCATCGTTGAGTAAGTTATGTTAGCAGCGTCCTGATCGTAGGGAAGTTTACAAATTTGATGATATTATTAACACTTTAAAAGACAAAACATTCATTAACTTCACTTCTTAAATGGTTCATGATTCATGCTTTTCCAAGTATACAACTAGGTTTACCTGGCTTTCCTGGGTCTGAGACCTAATATTACTAGCTAAAAACAAAAGAGGGAATGTATGTTATTTATTTATATCAGAAAGGGTTCAGACCTTCAGACCATATTTGTTCTTACATTAAATTAAAATGTACAGGTGCAATAGTTAGCCTACCTCTCTGGAGTTGACGTTGGCGTGTTACTCTTAAAATCAATCCCAAGATTACCGCTACAAAGACAACATTCATGGCACCCAGTAGTCCACAAACCGTCCGTTTGGATTCCTCACAATTCCCTTGGAATTAAAAGGGGGAAAGAAATTGAATCTCATAGCTGTGGTTACCTGTTGGTTCTCTTGATAAAACGTTATATCCATCGACGACATACATTGTGGTAATGAGAGCAACATTTTAAAAGAGTCTTTAAAAAAATGTTGAATTGCCCAAAAACTGTTTGTTCCTGAGGTAAGATATGCGAAAATACTACGTCTGACGCATTCACTTTTTGAGAATATTGTGAACTGGAGTTTAATACATCCCTTTTTATTCATTAATAGTAATAGTAATAATAGTAATAATAGTTTGTGCATGTGTGCGTATATTTCTTCTTTGCAGCAAAATAAGTTTTTCAATGACTGCGATATTCATGCAGTTTCTATTTAATGTGTTTATCTTACTCTATACAAAGTGACAAATAATAATACAACTATTATTGTTTACTTTTAGAGTTTGTGTCGTCGTCTTCGTGAATTCCATCATTTCCTTTGAAATAGACAAAAATATTACACCGTAAAAACCAAATATCAGATTCAATTTCAAAGTGATTGTAATAATGAGAGAAAACATGTATCTTACCTTGAACCATTAACAATGTTGAATTGACCACAAGAATCTCGTCCGTGTTGTAGAACATGCAAAAATACCAGCCAGAGTCTGATGAATTCACTTGCAGTATTGTTAGATTGAAGAAAGAGATACTGCTTTCTGTTACTAATCTACTCTGTGGGAAACCATGACTGTATCTCCATGTGTTATAATTAGTTCCAAGCACAGATGAGAGGACAATGGGCTTGGATGTGTTAGCTGCTCTCATCCATAAAGCGATTGTTCGATCGCTGGACACATTGGTACAGGACAAGGTGACATTAGCCATCGGTTCTACCTTCATGATCCGATATTCAGGGAGCGAGACGACAAGCCAAGCTGAAAACGGATGAGTAAAAAAATATATATATCAACAATCTTTCATTATACAAAACTATAACTATTGTTGGAAGTGAAGTTCTTAAGACAGTGAGTGGTAACATGATGACAGTACTTACTTAAGGAGCTCAGAAGTAAATATCTTGTCAACACCAGCTCCATAATTGTCTCTTCTGTTAGTCCGTCTGGTGTTAACTCAGATGAAGTAAGTGGTCTTCATGCAAAGAGGCGGGCTGACTGGTTGCCATGGCACTTTTATCTCATGTTGCATCAAACCAGAGCTTCCACTGAGGATTTTCATCGTCACATCTTCAAATGACCGTTCAGTCGCAGCCAGAGGTGTCAATCAAATGTTTGCTTTTTTTTAATCTAAATTTGGAGGATTGAGTTTAATGTACACACACAGTGAAAAAAAGTTCTCTGCATTAAACTCATCCTAGTCTAGTATTAGGAGCAGTGGGCAGCTATTGTATATACAGCGCCCGGCGAGCAGTGTAGGGGTCTGGTGCATTGCTTATGGGCATCTTGGCCGTGCCCAGGTGTTTCAGGGGACTTGAACCGGTGACCTTCTGGTTCCCAAGCCAAGTCCCAACTGACTGAGCTAGTGCCACCCACTTCCCAAGCTTTATGTGGTAAATATTTGATCGACTGAACGAGTAATGGACACATTTGACCAGCACACCAACAATCTGTAATTGGACTCAGAGGCATAGATTATAATTGATTATAATATGTTTACATATGTCCAATTGTATGTACATAAAATAATTAAAATGTGGACAAATCTGAATGAGGAAGACCCAAATTTTCACCAGTTTGTGCCTCGAGCGAAATCACAGCGACCGAACTGTCTGACCTTTGTTCCTCCAGCAAGCGGGAGTTTCAGACAACTTTGAACGCGCAACTGTGGATATTATTGAATGACGATATCCATTCACCACGATTCATTCATGCATTCTTGGCCCTTAACCTTCTGGTAAATTACTTTCCCCCCACTTCTCTACACACATGAGTGCACTGTGTGTTCTGCTCCAGAAACAGAAGTGTTGGCACAATGGCACTGAGTTAAAATTCATGGTCATTGATGGATATGGGTAATGGATCCTCACGTGCCCCACACCTAAAAGACATTCTAGCGATGAAGCTAGAGCCTGTGAGTTTTAAGCTTCCATTGTTAAAGCATCTGCCTCTCATGTCGGGGGGTCGTGAGTTCGAGCCCAGTGTGGGACACTCACGGTTACATTGGTGCCGTGACCCGGTTAAGAGTGAGGTCTAGGGGGGGTGAGTGTAACGGTAACCAGCCGGTTATGCTGCGCAGTGAGTAAACCTCACTCCCAAACAACATTCTAGCGTTCCCTTGTTGGAGTGTCTGGAGTGCCGGGGGTTGTGAGTTCGAGCCCAGTGCAGAACACTCACTGTTACATTTCCTTGTAGTGGATAATACCCCCAGATGTGGTGATTCATATCATATGCTCCGCAGACTTAATGAATGTGCAGAGAAAACTGCTGAACATGCTGTTCCATGACATCCATCTATTTTCTCCTCCTGGCGACATCGCCAAGCGGGAGGCCAATTATCACTTGACCAAGCCAGGCCCCCCACAGTACAGCGACGGTGCAGCTGAATGAAGCTACAGCGTTTCAGACAAACTACTGGGACTGCACCCCTACAATCCAGAGTCTTTCCAAGACAGAGTTCATGAACACACTTTCCTGTCAAGGTGTTCGGTAGGTGTGGAGTTTTAGCTTCCCTAAGATAGCGCGTCTGCCTCTCATGCCAGGGGGGTTGAGGCATTCTTAACAGCAGCAGCATCTGCATATTGTTGTTTTGTAAGGCCTCGTCTGTGGTCTGCCTGAAACATGAAACTGCTACCGCTACCTCTCTGAGAATAAGGAGGAGCACAGAGTGGTTTTTAGACTCAGCAGAGGTGAATGGATGAAAATAGCACGTCTTCGCCCACACGCCCCATGAGTGTGAAAATTTGTATGGAATCCTTTTTTATTGGTCACATACATGTACACACACACAGTTTCTCTGCATTTAACCCATCCTAGTATTAGGAGCAGTAGGCAGTCATTTGATATACAGTGCCCGGGGAGCAGTGTAGGGGTCTGGTGCCTTGCTCAAAGGCACCTCGGCGGTGCCCAGGTGTTTCGGGGACTTTGTTCCCAAGCCATGTTCCGACAGACTGAGCTACTGCTGCCCTAAAAGTTAGAGTTAAAGTTACATTTAAAGTGTGCATTATTTTAACACATATTTTGGAGGAGGATGAGTTCAAGAGACGATTGAAGGCCAATTCAGATCAGCTTCAAAGCGTATTCAATGTAAACAATTCTGTTGTACTGCAATGAAAATAAAGCGGTCTGATTCTGATTGACAGAATTCAACTCTGACCTCTTCAATCTGGCGATTTTGAAATGCGGCATTCCGGCACAGTTGAGTGTGTGTGTGGTTGGTGGCTGGTTTAAGCAGCCTCACCTAGCCTGAATTGGACTGATTGGCTGGTGAGGCTGTACAGCTGTGGGTCATTTTTAATTAAATGCTGGTGGGCGCCTTGCATGGCTGACTCCGACATCGGTGTTTGAATGGGTGAGTGTGAGGCTTGACTTGTAAAGCGCTTTGAGATTTGAGACTGGTTAGAAAAGCGCTTTATAAATGATGTCCATTTACCAACTGCCGTTTACCTGTGGTAATAGGCTCCTCCCAAACGGACTGTTACAACGCATGTCATAGTTCTCCGTTTTACATCCGTTACCAGCAAATATCAATACGTGTGTGTGTGTGTGTTGATTATAATTGTAGAACATCACTAGGACAGTGAAGCAAAAGAGAGAGAGTCTCTTGAGGCGGGAGGTGGGCTCATATCGCGGTAGCTTCCTGTAAACACACCACAGGAAACGGCTTGCACGGGTTTGGCCCAAAAGATGTGTATCTTTTGTTGAAGCACTGCAGCTAGGGTTCACAGAGTAGGACCATGTTTCAATGCAGTACAACACACCAAATAGTGCAATATAATGGTGATTTAAGGTAGAAAAATGGAACAGTATGGTACAGACAAATACAGAGAAAACACTGAAATAGAAAAAACTCAACCAAAAAAGGGCCTGATTTTGAAGTCGATATCCTCCTCGTCATTATCGTCATTCTGGATGACGAACTTCTGCAATGATATGTTCTACATACTATTTGATATTGTAAACTAATTGTTACCTAATTGTTGCCCCTCAGAAGCTATGTTGTTGACTGCTGCTACCACCCTTAGAAGGGCACCCTTGAAAAAGTACTCTCTGGTTAAATAAGGGTTACAACAAATTATATATATACTGTATATTTTCTTTAGTAATGCATCAATTCGGAATGGTAGAATTGAACGGAAGAATCAGAAACAATTTGTTTATTTTCTTCTTTGTCGTATGTAGTCAAGTTACCCCTTTGACGCTTTAACCTATGACACCTGTTTAAATTGTAACCCTGATAAAGGCTATATATTTTAGTTTTTGTTTTTTAATATATACATACTTAAATATACACCAATTGATTAGGCCAGTCTGCCATGGTTTGCTGAAGCGGATGTTAAAGACATGCACAGGTAGCCTCGTGAATGAACATTGTAGCATTGTCAGCACTTTCTGAACAGCCGACCACACTTAACCTTGTTTTGCGCCTGAGAGACATGTGGCTGGTGAAGGTCTGCTGCTCTTCACTCACTCAAGACGGCAGACTCTGGGAGGACAGAAGACAGCGGCGAGAGACCATGGGCCCCCGCTCAACCCTTCTCCTGTGGGGATTGTGTACGTTTTTAAGATTTTCTTCTTAAGACACGCTCGACGCAACCGGATTCGTCCCGCCGGTCCTTGTCACTTCCCCAAAACAAATAACCCCAAACCGGGTCAATCGAATAGAAATGCGACCTGTTATTTGTCGTCAGAAGAACTACTGCGGTACTTTATTGTTGGCACGCTGTGACCCGTCCATTGACCCCTAAAAGATCACCTGGCATGGAAGAAAATAAAGAAAAACATGCTTCAAGTGACCAACTAGTTAGAATCTGTCTGTTAAGCGTCATTGACAACCTCTTTACAATCACCCTCAAGAAATGATTTATTTGCGCATTAAAAAAATACAAATATATTTATTGTTATTGTTATTGTTTATTGTTACAGGCAACACTTTCCATCGCATCTGACAAACATCTGGCCTATTGTTGGGTTATAAGAATGTACAGTTGAAGGTGTGGGCCAGAGTTTCCTGTGTCAAGTGGAAACTTGACACCTTTTCAAGTTTCAGAGGGGTCTTTGGTACGTGGAAGTCTGGAGAAGGCCCTGACCACAGAAACCACATGCTCTGTCGTCTGCACGAACAGAGTGCACGGGAGGCGCAGATATGCAGAACACACAAAACACTGGCTTTATTGATAAAAATACATTTGTTTCGGGCAACAGTCACTCCTCATCTACAGTTTGCTACAGTTGGTGTTTTTGGGCATGCTAAAATATAAATATAAATCTGGAGAATTAGAATCATCTTTATTGGTCACATACATTGTGACCAATAAATTGTTTCTCTGCATTTAACCCATCCTATTATTAGGAGCAGTGGGTCAGCTATTTTTGTATTCAGCACCCAGGGGGGGAAGCAGTGTCTGAGGTCTGGTGCCTTGCTCAAAGGCACATTGGCAGTGTGCGCCCATGTGTTTTGGGGACTTGAACCGGCAACCTTCCGGTTCCCAAAGCAAAGTTCCGACAGACTGAGCTGTTCTGCCGCCTGGTCGCAAAAATAGTCTTGCTCTGAAAAAACAAAGGCTGAGGCCGAGGTACAAAAGTGTAAATTTGTCACTCTCTTTTTATTTATACTGGTGCTGTCGACTAGTTAGTCATTTCACCACTGTCTACGACAGATTGGTTACCAAAGTGCGCTTGAAATCCAGCCTCTTTCTCTTCATGTGGAATTTCCCACAAAGGAACGTGAACTCAAACTACCAACTAAGCCTGCAGCCTAATGAGAAGACATTGGGTTGGGTTTTAGTTTCAGTTGTTTTCTAGCTAACTCTGTGTAGGTTACCTAATTGTATGTGTATAATGTATGTGTATATATATATATGTATGTATTTTTTTATGAATCAAAATGTTCCATTAGATTCCTAAGTATTACATGTGTACATAATCCTAAAGTGTAATTGTCTGAAAATGAATACTGGGTTAATCAGATTGGGTTAATCACCTATGTGTTTTCCTCATCAGCCAAATCAAGACCTACATCATACATGTCAAGTGTATCCGGGGAGCGCATGGCAATCAAGACTAATCTTCATTTCATAGTGGGCTATAATTTTAGAATGATTTGCGGTACCACTGTATATACCGTGATTAGTATGTGTAGTTTGTTGTGTATGTTCCATACGGTTAAACTATTGCCCAGCTACATTGAGCTTGTACTGTGTCATGCTTCCCTGAAGTGCCACAAAAAGCCAGGAGAATATACAGGCTAGGATTGGTCCACAGTGTTTGATTACAACAACATCAAGGCATTAGGAAACCTCTTTGAAATGAGGACGGGAGCATTCACCAATGTCCCACGGGCCGCCTGTCCCCGATCCATGTGCCTATTATTTTAGAAAAGTCATACAATAACCTAAATATACCTTGGCAACGTCAAGGGAGTGGAGCTTGTCACAGCAATGAAGCAGGACCTGCTGCACCTCCATGACATCTTTCCGGACATAAAGATCATCCTTTCCTTCATTAATGAAAGATGTCACTGGAGGAAAGTAGATCCGTGAAAACTTTACAAGACCAGAATGTGGGTGAACAGAGAGATGGGCAGATGTGTTAAGGATAAGGTGGAGAAATTGTCAGGCATCCTTGCATTAAATTTGACTGCCCTGGCATATTTTACAGATTTGGGGAATGATATGTTTTAAGTGCCATAAAATAATCCCTTGAGGCTACAATCCAAAGGGCAAGGGCAGAAGCATAATAAAAGCAGTTTGGAGGCACATTCTCATTTGTCCATTGGTTATTACAGGTGTACCAAGTCAGTTAGTAATCGTTGTCCATTTCTCCCATTTGTCTTCAAATTGTGATTCTTGTAGTCTCAGTCGACATGTAGTTTTTTTCCATTATATCAATTGTATGATATACTTCCATTCTTTCTGAGTAGGAGGTTCCACCTTGTACCATTTTCTAGTGATTGCCTTGGGGATTGCCTTAAGTTCTCCCCATACTAGATTGTAGCCAAATAGGCCTGCATAGTTTTCAGTGACAAAAACAGATCAATTATATTAACATTCAATTTAAGGTATGATCTACACCAGACTTACTCAACTACGGCCCAAAGACGCTTATTTTGTGGCCCCCGACATGCCTGGTTATGAATGCATAATAATTATAATTAAAAAAATAATAATAAATAAAAATAAAAAAATAAAATCCTGACCTGCTTTGGATCTACTTATGTGTGTGAAAGCTCCTTCTCCGCCATGGGAATAATAAAATTAAAGCAGCGTTCCCATCTAATTGACAGACATTTGGCAGACTATCTCAGAGCAGCTACAACTGAGCAACAACCAGATCTGAAAGTACTTGTGAATGACTCAGAGCTCTCACTAGGAATAAGTAACAACTGTTTGTTATATTGTTATTGTTATTAATATTTGTGAAATGCAGACTCAGAGCTCTCAATAGGAATAAGTAAAATGTTGTTTGTTATATTGTTATTGTTATTAATATTTGTGAAATGCAGACTCAGAGCTCTCAATAGGAATAAGTAAAATGTTGTTTGTTATATTGTTATTGTTATTAATATTTGTGAAATGCAGACTCAGAGCTCTCAATAGGAATAAGTAGCATTTGCAAACTTTATCAATGTCATCAATGCAAAGCTATTCACTCCAGTGTTAATAAAACATCAGCTTGACCAACACTTGACACTACATTTGTTAATCAAATTGAGAATATTTGTTAAATATTCCATGATGCTTTGGAATGCATTAAAAATGACAAGCAAGACAGCATATTAAACAGCAGTAGTAAATACAGCGAATAAAATGGTACAAATATATGTTAATAATAATTTGTGGCCCTTTGCACCTGTTGTGGTTTAAATGTGGCCCTCTTGGCCTCTGAAGTTGAGTACCCCTGATCTACACAGTGGTTGAAAGTAATTTGAATAATTTACTCCCATTTGATATTACTTTAGACTTCTAATCAGAAGTCTAAATCGTCTTCTAAATACAGAGGGAAATATGTATTAATTTACACGAATATGATTAGAATGATACATTAAAGATGTTTCACATAATTGATAATATAACAAGCTTTCAAAATACGACACATTCTCAAAGATTAAACCGGCATCTATCCGTTTTAAGTGTAACGTTGTGTCATATTAAGCTTTATTATCAATGTTAACTTACCTCTGTTGCATTGACATTAGCAATAGCGGTTACATCAGAATGAATTTTATTTATAATGACCGTTCATTTAATACATCAATAAGACTCACCAGATTAAACCTTAATACATCCATGTCCAAGACTCACCAGATTAAACAGCTACGATCGAGCAAGCTCGTAGGCATTGTGGGAGGGGCGTGGCTTAAAGAACCAGTATATAAGGAAAATCAACCACCGGAAACCACCGACAGAATATCCATGACTCTTTTGGGCTTCATGCGCCACTGAGCAGCTTCCATATGAAGGAATGGGACCTCCACCACTGGATCCAGTTCTTTTAATACATCCATGGTCAGTAGCTATGCCTGTGTCCACGTCAACCTGACGCCACTTAGAGTTTCTGTCTGCAAAAACCCAAATGGATGACGTTCATTTCATTGTGTGGTTGATTTATTATGTCAGTAAGTGCAGTATGTGTCGATTATCAGCCAATCTGGAGGATCAATTGTCTACAGTTGATGTAGACAATTGATCATATTGCACTACTGCAGTTGTTAGACAATTTCATGATGATGACAAAAGGAAGGAACATAAACTCATCAAACGTGAATTACATGTATACAAAAATATGTATAGAAAAATGCATACAAAAAGTGAGCTTCTGGGTTGTTCCCGGTATCTTCGTGTTTGGATCGTTCTTCAGAACATTGAGTAAGTCAACTTGGTCCTGAAGCTGGGAAATACAGAAATACACCAAATATATCATGGATTGAACGCTCTTCAAATGTTACACAATTTACATTTAAAGGACCAAAGCGTACATACCTAAATAACTTAAACACGCTTAACTACTTAAACAACCTATCAGGAACTGTGCTGACCTGCAAACCTCACCATCATTTGTACTTAATTCAAATGTACAAGATGCAAGGTGATCCCGCAGTATGAATTTCCTACAACAATAATATACAAATATACTAATATACTAATATACAATACTATACTAAACAATTCTATATGATAAACAACACTATATATTACCCATGATATGCTATCTATGCTTCAGGTGCCACAAAGTCGAGTTAGAATGAGCCTACCTCTCTGGAGATGACTGTTTTTCGGTGTTATTTTTTGAATGACCCAAGATGACCAGAACAATCGCGACACCCGGGATTACACCGACCATGATCCAACGTTCATCAAGGGTTCCTAAATTGGAACAGAGGACACATTGTCTCAGTTTCTGAGACAATGTGATCAATAAGATATATTTTTATTAATTCAATGAAAATTGAATGGTGTCATCCTCTTCATCGCCATTCAAATAACAACAGAGGAGAAAGAAATATATTTATCTGTGTATACATTTAATTCATCTTAACAAAACATGCTATTCATCAACATATATGCAATAATGAGAGAGGGTTACGGCGCATATGTGAGAATTTCTTCTTTGTCTGCTAAATACATTTTTTTAAATTACGGCAAATTAATGTGTTAGCGGTTTCGAATGTGTCTTTAATGTCTTAATTATTATTGTCTTAATCAATAAAAACGGTCAAATAATAATATTTAAAGTGTCTTAACTGTTAGAGATGATGTTGTCCACTTTGTGAAATGTATCATTTTCTTTAAATGGACAAAAATATATAATATATAGTATATCAAATATAATAAATGGATAGTTAAAACGAAATATTAGATTGAAAAGAAATCAAGTGTCTGTTTATCGACATATATTGTAATAATTACTTCTTTGCAGTCTGTAAAATATGTCTTTTGATGACTGCGATATTCATGCAGTTTATATTTAATGTGTTTATCTTACTCTATACAAAGTGACAAAAATATATATTGTTAACTTTTAGAGTTTGTGTCGTCCTCTTTGTGAATTATATAATTTCCTTTGAAATTGACAAAAATATTTCACTGTAAAAACCAAATATCGGATTAATTGTAATTGTCAGTTCTAATTTTAATTCATTAGTATTATACATAGTATTGTTGGTTCAGTGATTAATCAGTTGATCTATAAACTCATTAATAACAGTAGCAAGCAGACAAATTACATTTTCTCTGAAATCAACTATTTTCTATTTGGTTTTATCATATTGTATTTTTATTTAATAAATGCCTACAATGTTGACATTTTGTCAGCGTCTAAGCCTAAAAAGTCATGAGGTGGATGTGGTCACTGGGGCTGGACAATATGCCATTTGTTAAAACAGTATGCTGCTATAGCGTTTATAACCAGAAAATTTAAAATGTTAATCTCTCAGTAGACGTCAAATGCTGCAGGTATTTTTTTCAGGTTTTTAGGGTGCATGTGAACGCATCAAGTTTAATTATTGCGTATAGATTTGTATCACCCGTAGCAGCGTTCTGTTTTGTAAGGAGATCGATTTGATGGAATCTAATGAACATATCTGTGTCATTAGCATGGTGTTTAGTCCAAATACCTTCACATATTGAGCAATGGCATAATTATTTGGCTAGTAGCTTAGCTTACAAATGCCGCTTTGTGACTTAACAGAGGAGACTACTTGTTACAAGTTGACCCCTGCATTTTCCCTCTAATAAAGGCTGGGGATTTATATTTATTTTGGTTATTCACTGACCAGATTCAACAATACAATACAAGACATTTAAAAAACATTGTAGATATACTATATATATATACATATACATATACACACACACACACACACACACACACACACACACACACACACACACACACACACACACACACACACACACACACACACACACACACACACACACACACACACAGCATTGAGTATTTCGTTTTATTTCATTCTTATCGTATGCATAACAGTATATATTCAGGAACCAAAAGCATACTATAACTATATACGAGAAGCATAATTGTTAGGCTATAAAATAGGTCAATTATACACTTAATGATGCAAAAGACAATAAGCCTAATATCCACACTTTTTCAAAATGTCCCTGTTTTAAAATATTTATTGTAAATCTTATTTAATTATGATGTAATTCATGAGTATTTAGACAAAACAAAAGAATGTAATTCAACAAAAGCTACACGTAGGGTCGGATGTGAACCATGAGCTTATGCAAAAACAATCTGTAAATTAAACTGTGTTTTTTTGTCAAAAGTGCTTTTTGAAAGTTGCGTTCAAAGACGCCTGCGCTATGTGGCTTGATGTAATTCAAGCTAACATGCATTTAATTAACATGATTATTTCTTATAAAACTCTTATCTGGTGGCGGCATATACAACGTTAGCTTCTGGGTTGCTCTGGTTAGCTTCTGGGTTACATTTTGGCTGTCGTCTTCTGTTCTTCTTCCGAGGGAAAGTCATCGTTGAGTAAGTTATGTTAGCAGCGTCCTGATCGTAGGGACAATTTGAAAACAATTTGATGATATTATTAACACTTTGAAAGAAAAAACGTTCATTAACTTCACTTCTTAAATGGTTCATGATTCATGTACAACTAGGTTTACCTGGCTTTCCTGAGTCTGAGACCTAATATTACTAGCTAAAAACAAAAGAGGGAATGTATGTTATTTATTATCAGAAAGGGTTCAGACCCTCAGACCATATTTGTTCTTACATTAAATTAAAATGTGCAGGTGCAATAGTTAGCCTACCTCTCTGTAGTTGACGTTGGCGTGTTGTTGTTAAAATCAATCCCAAGATTACCGCTACAAAGACAACATTCATGGCACCCAGTAGTCCACAAACCGTCCAGGTACTTCTGGAGTCCCCGCAATTTCCTTGGAATTGAATGGGGGAAAGCGATTGAATCAAATATCTGTGGTTACCTGTTGGTTCTCTTGATAAAACGTGATATCCATCGACGACATACATTGTGGTAATGAGAGCAACATTTTAAAAGAGTCAAAAACGGTTTGTTCCTGAGGTAAGATATGCGAAAATACTACGTCTGAGACATTCACTTTTTAGAGAATATTGTTCTCTAAAGTTTAATTCATCTCTTTTTATTCATTAATAGTAATAGTAATAATAGTAATAATAGTTTGTGCATTTGTGCGTATATTTCTTCTTTGCAGCTAAATAACTTTTTCAATGACTGCGATATTCATGCAGTTTATTTTTAATGTGTTTATCTTACTCTATACAAAGTGACAAATAATAATACAACTATTATTGTTTACTTTTAGAGTTTGTGTCGTCGCCTTCGTGAATTCCATCATTTCCTTTGAAATAGACAAAAATATTACACCGTAAAAACCAAATATCAGATTCAATTTCAAAGTGATTGTAATACTGAGAGAAAACATGTATCTTACCTTGAACCATTAACAATGTTGAATTGACCACAAGAATCTCGTCCGTTTTGTAGAACATGCAAAAATACCAGCCAGAGTCTGATGAATTCACTTGCAGTATTGTTAGATTGAAGAAAGAGATACTGCTTTCTGTTACTAATCTACTCTGTGGGAAACCATGACTGTATCTCCATGTGTTATAATTAGTTCCAAGCACAGATGAGAGGACAATGGGCTTGGATGTGTTAGCTGCTCTCATCCATAAAGCCATTGTTCGATCGCTGGACACATTGGTACAGGACAAGGTGACATTAGCCATCGGTTCTACCTTCATGATCTGATATTCAGGGAGCGAGACGACAAGCCAAGCTGAAAACGGATGAGTAAAAAAAAATATATATCAACAATCTTTCATTATACAAAACTATAACTATTGTTGGAAGTGAAGTTCTTAAGACAGTGAGTGTTAACATGATGACAGTACTTACTTAAGGAGCTCAGAAGTAAATATCTTGTCAACACCAGCTCCATCATTGTCTCTTCTGTTAGTCCGTCTGGTGTTAACTCAGATGAAGTACGTGGTCTTCATGCAAAGAGGCGGGCTGACTGGTTGCCATGGCACTTTTATCTCATGTTGCATCAAACCAGAGCTTCCACTGAGGATTTTCATCGTCACATTTTCAAATGACCGTTCAGTCGCAGCCAGAGGTGTCAATCAAATGTTTGCTTTTTTTAAATCTAAATTTGGAGGATTGAGTTTATTGGTCACATGTACACACACAGTGAAAAAAAGTTCTCTGCATTTAACTCATCCTAGTCTAGTATTAGGAGCAGTGGGCAGCTATGGTATACACAGCGCCCGGCGAGCAGTGTAGGGGTCTGGTGCATTGCTTATGGGCATCTTGGCCGTGCCCAGGTGTTTCAGGGGACTTGAACCGGTGACCTTCCGGTTCCCAAGCCAAGTCCCAACTGACTGAGCTAGTGCCGCCCACTTCCCAAGCTTTATGTGGTAAATATTTTATCGACTGAACGAGTGATGGACACATTTGACCAGCACACCAACAATCTCTAATTGGACTCAGAGGCATAGATTATAATTGATTATAATATGTTTACATATGTACAATTGTATGTACATAAAATAATTAAAATGTGGACATATCTGAATGAGGAAGACCCAAATTTTCACCAGTTTGTGCCTCGAGCGAAATCACAGCGATCGAACTGTCTGACCTATGTTCCTCCAGCAAGCGGGATTTTCAGACAACTATGAACGCGCAACTGTGGATATTATTGAATGACGATATCCATTCACCGCGATTCATTCATGCAATCTTGGCCCTTAACCTTCTGGTAAATTACTTTCCCCCCACTTCTCTACACACATGAGTGCACTGTGTTCTGCTCCAGAAACAGAAGCGTTGGCACAATGGCACTGAGTTAAAATTCATGGTCATTGATGGATATGGGTAATGGATCCTCACGTGCCCCACACCTAAAAGACATTCTAGCGACGAAGCTAGAGCCTGTGAGTTTTAAGCTTCCTTTGTTAAAGCATCTGCCTCTCATGTCGGGGGGTCGTGAGTTCGAGCCCAGTGCAGAACACTCACTGTTACATATCCTTGTAGTGGATAATACCCCCAGATGTGGTGATTCATATCATATGCTCCGCAGACTTAATGAATGTGTAGAGAAAACTGCTGAACATGCTGTTCCATGACATCCATCTATTTTGTCCTCCTGGCGACATCGCCAAGCGGGTGGCCAATTATCACCTGATCAAGCCAGGCCCCCCACAGTACAGCGACGGTGCAGCTGAATGAAGCTACAGCGTTTCAGACAAACTACTGGGACTGCACCCTGCATATTGTTTTTTTGTAAGGCCTAGTCTGTGGTCTGCCTGGAACATGAAACTGCTACCGCTACCTCTCTGAGAATAAGGAGGAGCACAGAGTGGTTTTTAGACTCAGCAGAGGTGAATGGATGAAAATAGCACGTCTTCGCCCACACGCCCCATGAGTGTGAAAATTTGTATGGAATCCTTTTTTATTGGTCACATACATGTACACACACACAGTTTCTCTGCATTTAACCCATCCTAGTATTAGGAGCAGTAGGCAGTCATTTGATATACAGCGCCCGGGGAGCAGTGTAGGGGTCTTGTGCCTTGCTCAAAGGCACCTCGGCAGAGCCCAGGTGTTTCGGGGACTTTGTTCCCAAGCCAAGTTCCGACAGACTGAGCTACTGCTGCCCTTTAAAGTGTGCATTATTTTAACACATATTTTGGAGGAGGATGAGAAGATGATTGAAGGCCTATTCAGATCAGCTTCAAAGTGTATTCAAAGTAAACAATTCTGTTGTACTGCAATGAAAATAAAGCCGTCTGATTCTGATTGACAGAATTCAACTCTGACCTCCTCAATCTGGCGATTTTGAAATGCGGCATTCCGGCACAGTTGAGTGTGTGTGTGGTTGGTGGCTGGTTTAAGCAGCCTCACCTGGCCTGAATTGGACTGATTGGCTGGTGAGGCTGTACAGCTGTGGGTCATTTTTAATTAAATGCTGGTGGGCGCCTTGCATGGCTGACTCCGACATCGGTGTTTGAATGGGTGAGTGTGAGGCTTGACTTGTAAAGCGCTTTGAGATTTGAGACTGGTTAGAAAAGCGCTTTATAAATGATGTCCATTTACCAACTGCCGTTTACCTGTGGTCATAGGCTCCTCCCAAACGGACTGTTACAACGCATATCATAGTTCTCCGTTTTACATCTGTTACCAGCAAATATCAATACGTGTGTGTGTGTGTGTGTGTGTGTTGATTATAATTGTAGAACCTCACTAGGACAGTGAAGCAAAAGAGAGAGAGTCTCTTGAGGCGGGAGGTCGGCTCATCTCACAGTAGCTTCCTGTAAACACACCACAGGACACGGCTTGCACGGGTTTGGCCCGAAAGATGTCTATCTTTTGTTGAAGCACTGCAGATAGGGCTCACAGAGTAGGACCATGTTTCAATGCAGTACAACACACCAAATAGTGCAATATAACAGTGATTTAAGGTAGAAAAATGGAACAGTATGGTACAGACAAATACAGAGACTGAAATAGAAAAAACTCAACCAAAAAACGGCCTGATTTTGAAGTCGATATCCTCCTCGTCATTATCGTCATTCTGGATGACGAACTTCTGCAATGATATGTTGTACATACTATTTGATATTGTAAACAAATTGTTACCTAATTGTTGCCCCTCAGAAGCTATGTTGTTGACTGCTGCTACCACCCTTAGAAGGGCACCCTTGAATAAGTACTCTCTGGTTAAATAAGGGGTACATCAAATGATATATATACTGTATATTTTCTTTAGTAATGCGTCAATTCGTAATGGTAGAATGGAACGGAAGAATCAGAAACGATTTGTTTATTTTCTTTTTTGTCGTATGTAGTCAAGTTACCCCTTTGACGCTTTAACCTACCACCTGTTTAAATTGTAACCCTGATAAAGGCTATATATTTTAGTTTTTTTTTTTAATATATACATACTTAAATATACACCAATTGATTAGGTCAGTCTGCCATGGTTAGCTGAAGCGGATGTTAAAGACATGCACAGGTAGCCTCGTGAATGTACATTGTAGCATTGTCAGCACTTTCTGAACAGCCGACCACACTTAACCTTGTTTTGTGCCTGAGAGACATGTGGCTGGTGAAGGTCTGCTGCTCTTCACTCACTCAAGACGGCAGACTCTGGGAGGACAGAAGACAGCGGCGAGAGACCATGGGCCCCCGCTCAACCCTTCTCCTGTGGGGATTGTGTACGTTTTTAAGATTTTCTTCTTCTTACGACACGCTCGACACAACCGGTTTCGTCCCGGCGGTCCCCTCAATTTGTCTGACCCTTAAAGTTCCCCCCCCCCCCCAAAAAAAAAATAGAATTGCGACCTGTTGTTTGTCGTAGGAACAAATACTGCGGTACTTTGTTGTTGGAACGCTGTGACCCGTCGATTGACCCCCAAAAGGTCACCTGGTATGGATAAAAATAAAGAAAAACGTGTTTCAAGTGACCAACTAGTTAGAATCCGTCTGTTAAGCATCATTGACAACCTCTTTACGATCACCCTCCTCCGTGGATCGTTAAATAAAACACATCTGGGGGTGGAGAGCAACTCAATGGGGATGTCATAAAAGGAGGCTGAGCTCTAAACCACACAACGCCAAAAGAGCATTTCAATCTTTTTTTCTTTTTTTGACAGCGAGTATCTGTGTGTGCGTTTAATCGGAAAGAGGTTAAAAAGCCCAGTTCTGTTTTGTGCCGAGCCGTCCGCGTTGGCGACCCATGTTCATCATACAATGAGGTTTGTACGTATGGGGCTGATGACGAGAGCGCCTTTTTTCTCTCTCAATGCTTCTCACTCAACTGGTGGAAACGTTCATACATTGAGCCTGCATGTGAAACCCATTTGGTTAAGAGTTCTGTGTCAAATGTGTCACACTTGGTAATTAATGCCCCAATAATATAACAATAAAGCTATCGGCCCCGCCCTCCGACCTATAGCGATACAGCAGGTTGCTGGTCAGTAGCTATGCCTGTGTCCACGTCAACCTGGCGCCACTTCAAGTTTCTGTCTGCAAAAACCCAAATGGATGACGTTCCTTTTATTCTCATTTTCTAGCTAAAATTGTGCATTTTGTTTTATATTGCGTATTGACATTAACAACTTATTCTTATTGTTAAAAAACCATATTGTTTTTGTTTGTTGTTTATTTTCATTTTGCAGTTTCATCACATAAAGCAGGCATGCAAGTACTGATGTTTATGAATAAATGTACACATTTTTTGTGTGGTGTGTGTGTGTGTGTGTGTGTGTGTGTTTGTGTTTGTGATATAGAACGGTGCCAGAGTGACTCATGATTGTAATTCAAAGCATTCATATCCTGATCACACACAAACCTTAAAATAATAATAATAATAACAAAACAAATAAACAAAAAATATATATATAGGCGGCAGTATAGCTCAGGAGGTCACCTCACAACCGAAGGTTGCTGGTTCGATCCCCGGCTCCAGCTAGCAAAAACTGTCGAGGTGTCCTTGAGCAAGACACCCTAACCCTAACTGCTCCTGACGTGCTGGTTGTCTCCTTGCATGTCTGACTCCGCTGTCGGTGGTTGAATGTGTGTATGAATGGGTGAATGTGAGCCATGACTTGTAAAGCGCTTTGGATAAAAGCGCTATATAAAAGCATCTATTACCATTACCATATATATATATATATATACAGTATATTAAATAAATAAAAACGTGGTAAGTGGTAAGCAACTAGACATGTACTACACCCAGTTGATGGCACACATCCAGCCAAATACTGTAGAATAATAACACCAAAGACAAAATAAATAATTCATTCAAATGTTTTCATTGGACAAAGGGGAAAATGTACATAGTTTATTTACACACACCCAATAGAGGTCATAAACCGCCTCGTCTTCACGTCCTTCTCATGGTCCCCCTTTCAAAACAAACAAAACAAACCAACGCACTTTTATAATGTAACAATTTACCGACCGCCGGAGTTCTGAAGAAGATACAACAAAGTCTGAATTATAAAATGTAAACACATCATCAGATCAAAGTGGATAAGAAAAAGGCAATACCTTGGCTGGATATCCTCTTGCTCATCTTGTACAACGCGGAAGCCAGAATAACCGTCAGGGATGACATACACAAAGTGGAGGGATTCTGGCATCTCTGCAGAGGAAAAAGCCATAAAAACACATTTAGTCTAAGAGGAGAGGCACGACCCGTAAACGTGAGTGACTTTCTCCCACCGCCCTGTCGCTCGTCGGCGCCGCTCCCAAACAGAATGACTCCACAGGAGACCACGGCGCAGTAAAATGTCTCCGTGTCCTGTTGAGATAGCTTGTCGAGGCCATCCCTTTGCAAGTGATAAACACAAGTCCTGGTGTGATTCTCGGGGTCCCCCTCGCACTGACGGTTCCCGACCCCGGTGCCGTAAAGAACCCCGAGCCGGGATTCCGTTGCGCCCCGGAACCAGAACACCCTCGGCTCCCCCTCGCCACGG